>VHZZ01011984.1:7715-17779 GCA_009801015.1 Silene noctiflora | reverse complement strand
CATGTATTCTTTAATATGAGATTTAAATATGTGATCACTATGATCGACAATTTGTGATCGCATTATTGTCGGGGACACTTTTCTCCAACAAAACTTCCCGCGGGGGGCGTGAATAGATGTCAAGGATGTGTACGCTAAGGCCGGTAATGCCGAGCGGTTGGTCAACATGGATAAAAAGGCCAAGGAAAATTCCGGTGAAAAGAGGAAGACAGAAAGTGAAGGAAATGGTGGAAACCATAAGAAGTTTATCTACCTTCAATCAAAGTCACAAGGAAATAGAGCTAGTGGAGGAAGTTATGCGCGATGAAGTAGGAAAGGCGGGAGGGCTGTGAGCGAAGGAGGCGGGGTGAGGTGCTTTAACTGTGGTGGGATTGGCCATAAGAAGATTGATTGCACTAGCTACTCGGGGAGAAGCTCGGGTAGAGGGTTTAGGCAAGGGAGCTCCTACCAAGCTCCCTCCCAAGGGATGACTCAAAGTCGCAACTCCGGGCCTTGGAACAACAACCGCAACTCAAACTCCTCTTTCAATGGTGGCCGTGGGCGTGGAGGCTTCAACCAGGGGGCTCAATATCAAAGGAGCAACTTCAATGCAAGCCAAGCAATGGAGACTAGGCCAACTACTTCCGCTAGTACCGTTCAAGGGGTACCAAAAGCAAGTGGAAAACTCTTTGCTATGGAAAAGAAGAGCGCCGAGGAAGATGCTCATGTGGTCTCCGGTACATTCTTTATTAACTCTAAACCTTCTTTTACCTTGTTTGATTCGGGAGCTTCCCATTCTTTTGTGTCTAAAAGCCATGCCTTGACTTTAGAATTAGGGAAGGGTGAGTCGGTGAGAGATGATGTGTCTTTACCGTCGGGTGAGTCAATTGTATGTTCTAAGTTACATAAGGGTGTGTCGGTTATAATAGGGGGTGTGAACTTTCCGGTAAACTTACTTGAATTTCCCCTAGAAGGATTTGAGGTAATACTTGGGATGGATTGGTTGAGTAAACATAGGGCCAATATAGATTACCACCAAAAGAAACTTGGTTTGAGAGGACCAAGGGGAGTTAGGGTGTCATACAAGGGGTACTTAGTGAAACCCAAGGTAAAACTTATTTCGGTAATGACTCTAAAAACATGTTTGAAGAAGGGTTTCCCATTAATCTTGTGCCATGTTTGGGACACGAGCATAGTGAGGCCGGAGGGTCAAGAAATACTAGTTGTGAGGGAGTTTGCGGATGTATTTCCGGAAGAATTGCCCGGACTACCTCCCCAACATGAGATAGAATTTGGAGTATGCTTAAAACCGGGAGCGGGACGAATCTCTAAAGCTCCGTACCGGATGGGTCCAAAGGAATTGGAGGAATTGAAGAAGCAACTAATTAAATTGGCCTACCAAGGGTACATTAGGCCGAGTGTGTCACCATGGGGCGCACCGGTGCTTTTCGTGAAGAAGAAGGATGGTAGTTTGAGGTTATGTATCAATTATCGGNCATGGGGCGCACCGGTGCTTTTCGTGAAGAAGAAGGATGGTAGTTTGAGGTTATGTATCAATTATCGGGAATTGAACAATGTCACCATCAAGAATTAAGTATCCTCTACCGAGAATAGATGACTTGTTTGACCAATTGAGCGGGGCCGGAGTGTTTTCAAAGATTGACTTAAGGTCGGGTTACCATCAATTAAAGATTAAAGAGGAAGACATACCAAAGACCGCCTTTTGGTCAAGGTATGGGCATTATGAGTTCGTGGTGATGCCCTTTGGATTGACCAACGCCCTGGCAGTATTCATGGACCTCATAAATCGGGTGTTTAGTCCATTCCTTGATAATTTTGTGGTAGTCTTCATTGATGACATCCTTGTCTATTCAACGAACATGGAAGAGCATGAAGAGCACTTGAGGTTGGTGTTGCAAACTTTGAGGGATCACAAATTGTATGCAAAGCTTAACACAAATGCGAATTTTGGTTGGAAAAGGTGGATTTTCTAGGACATGTGGTGTCAAAAGTAGGGGTAGCGGTAGACCCGACCAAGATTGAAGCCGTCTCCAAGTGGAGGGCACCGAAAAATGTTGCGGAAATTCGGAGTTTTCTTGGTCTAGCCGGATAATACCGGAGGTTTGTGAAGGACTTCTCAAAGATCGCTAGACCCTTGACGGCATTAATGAGGAAGGAGAATCGCTTCAAATGGGATGGGAGTTGTGAAACGGCCTTCTTAACTCTAAAAGAGCGCCTAACCACGGCCCCTATCTTAGTCTTGCCGGAATGGAATGATAATTTTGAAGTATATACCGATGCTTCCAAGAATGGGTTAGGGTGTGTACTCATGCAAAAGGGAAAAGTAATAGCCTATGCCTCACGACAATTGAAGACCTATGAGGAGAACTACCCAACGCACGACTTAGAGCTTGCAGCCGTAGTTTTTGCCTTAAAAATATTGAGGCACTATCTCTACGGAGCCACTTTCAAGGTATTTTCCGACCACAAGAGCTTGAAATACATCTACACTCAAAAGGAATTGAACATGAGTCAAAGGATATGGATAGAACTCATCGGGGACTATGACATGGAGATTGTATATCATGAAAGGAAGGCAAATGTGGTGGTCGATGCCTTGAGTAGGAAGTCGGTGCATTCCTTGTGTACCGCTTTGTCAATGGTGTGGCTCAAGGAGGAAGTAAATAACATGGGAATCCACATGATAAGGAAAGGTGAGGCAATTGGAGACTTAACCTTGGAGCCCGAATTATATGAAGAAATCCGGGAAAAACAAGGGACCGACACAAATATTAAAGGGTGGAAATTGGCCCTAGAAAGAGGCGAAGTGTCAAGGTTTGAACTTCGTGGAGATGGAAGTCTTAGATTTAAAGGGAGATGGTGCGTACCAATGGATGATGAACTCAAGAGAAGAATTATCGAGGAAGCCCAAAATACACCATACTCGGTACATCTGGGAGGAGACAAATTATATAAGAACTTGAAGAAAACCTTTTGGTGGTCCAATATGAAGAGAGAAGTGGCGGAGTTTGTGGCAAAATTTCTAACATGTCAACGGGTAAAAGGAGATCATAAAAGACCACAAGGTATGGTGCAACCCCTTGATGTCCCGGAGTGGAAGTGGGAATCCATATCAATGGACTTCATCGTGGGATTGTCGAGATCGCAAAGAGAAAATAACATGATTTGGGTTTTAGTGGATAGGTTAAACAAGTCCGCGCATTTCATTCCAATGAAGGACACGTGGAATAAGATGGAACTAGTTAATGCTTATCATAAGAACGTGGTAAAGCTTCATGGGATTCCCAAAGATATAGTGTCGGACCATGACTCAAGATTTATCTCAAGGTTTTGGCAAGAATTAAAATATTCTTTAGGCACCAAGCTAAAGATGAGTACGAATTTTCACCCGGCAACGGATGGACAAACGGAGAGAACAATTCAAACCCTTGAAGACATGTTGAGGGCATGTGTGATGGAATTTGGAGGCTCTTGGGAATCTCTTTGGAGGAGAGGTTGGATTTGATCGAATTCTCATACAATAATAGCTACCATGCCAGTATCGGCATGGCTCCTTTTAAGGCCTTATATGGAAGGAAATGTCAGAGCCCAATTTGTTGGGATGATAGTACTGAAGCCGTTTTGTTAGGACCCCAAATGATCCAAGACATGATTGATCAAGTGCATGTAATTCTCGAGAAAATGAGAGCATCCCAAGATAGACAAAAGAGTTATGCCGACTTAAGGAGGAGCAACATTAAATTTGAGGTCGGTGACAAGGTGCTACTCAAGGTGTCCCCGATAAGAGCAGTTATGGGTTTGGCAAAAGAGGCAAATTGAGCCAAACGTTTATTGGGCCATATGAAATTTTGGATAGAGTCGGGGAAGTTGAATACCGCTTAGCTCTACCTCCGGCACTTGACCGTGTGCACAATGTCTTCCATGTATCTCAACTACGGAAGTATGTTAGTGACCCTTCCCATATTTGAAAACCGGAGACAATCGAGTTGGATGATGCCTTGACTTATGTAGAGACTCCTAAGGAGATATTGGACCAAAAGGTAAGGAAGACAAAACATGGAGAAACGGTTCTAGTAAAGATCTTGTGGTCCAACCACAAAGTGGAGGTGGCCACTTGGGAGGCCGAGGATGCCATGAAGGAACGCTATCCCCACCTATTTGAGCAGGTAATGAGTCGGTTATGAGGTCGTAACTTTGTTTTTAGAGGGGTAGGACTCGTCGCGCAAGTACTAGTCTTTATTATAGGTCGATTAATTATAAATTAGTATTGCCTTAACCCTCGTAGTACCCCAGTATTTTGAGTTAAGAGTCGGGAATTTAGAACACAATGTTGAAAGGGATGAGTCGGGTCGAACTTCGAGGACGAAGTTCATTTTAAGGGGGGAAGATTGTAAGACCCGAGAAATTTAGAAGCCTTACTCGGTCGAGTAGACACTCCACTCGACCGAGTAAGGTCTAGGGAATTCATTTTGCCTTCTATTTGTTGCACTTGGCCGAGGAGCGTGGCCTACTCGATCGAGTGAGTTTCACTCAGCCGAGTAGATGAGCTACTCGACCGAGTGCAGTCGGGCACTCAGCTGAGTGACTGTCGCTGTCACCATATCCACGAGATTTGAGTTATGGGCCAACTTCCTTTTGTTCTCCTCTTCAATTCTTATCTCTTCCGCCAACTCACCTAATATTATTTCAAACCCTCAAAAATATCCTCAAAACCCCAACCTTTCCCTCTAGCATTTGTGTGAAGAAGATCCATCAATCCCTTGTACATTCATCCTTTTGTAAGTGGATTCTTGTTCCTTATTCTTCCTCTCTTTTATTTAGTATAATGTAACTTAATTAGTAAGGGATTTATGTTAGAAATTAATTAGGGTTTATCCTAAATAATTGGGGGTTTGTTGAGGGATTTGTTAATATTATTGTTATGTTAGTATTAGATTGTGATAGATGATTATAATTGTGTAGGAGGAGGCTTTGTAGTGGAGCACTTCAAGGTTTGACTACTTGTGTTGAAAACTAGACAAAGGTAGGGTCTCCCTACTTAGTCTTGATGAAGTATCTGTTTAATAATGCATTTGGTTTATGTATTTCGTGGTTAAATTGTTAGTGGCATAAGAATGACTTTATTAGTAATTATGATTCATGGAAATTGTGGTGGAAATTCCTTGGTTGCATTAAATGATGGGGTAATTGGTTGGTACATGATTCTCTTATTGCACTATAACATGAACATTGGGAATGGTTGGGAGAATGCATGATTTATACTTGTCACAAATGATTTGAATGAGTTATGTGAACCTTAATTGTATTCTATGCATTGTTAGCTATTGTGACTCATGGAGATGTTAGTGGATGGATGTTGGTGGGGAGTTGTTGGTTACTTTGGAGACGTGAGGCGGTTGGGAGGCCGTCTCACGCTTGGGTCACCCCTTGGAGCATCCCACTCCAAGGAGAATGTGCACATTAATGACTTGAGTATGGAGGGGCACATGTGGTTGAGACATGTCGCCTACCAGGGGTTCTAAGTCGCTCTCGGGCCCGGTACCACCGGTGTGTCCGGAGAACCTTTGTTGGACTGCGGTCCGGAATATGGATGGGCATGCCTGGGTGTGCCCCGGTACCGGTGTTGGTGAGTTGTGTTTCACCTTTCCCTCACTATCCTAATAGCATTGTGTTATTAATCCATCATACATGTAGTTGTAGAGTTGCATTTATCTACTTTGTTAAACTTGTACATTATCGTGACTAACCAAATGGGCTTTTCAACATTTGTGTCGATCCATATGGTGATTTCCGCCCATATGGGGAGTAGTGATTTGATAGGTGTGCTTGCATAGCATTGGGAGTTGGAGCGGTCTCACCTTAGAGTCATCACTTAGACTAATAGTTTTTTATTAAATATTAGACTCCATCACATTTCAATTTGGTTGTATAATATTTGATGGATTCATAAGGAATCCAAAGACTTGTTGTAATCCTAATAAACTTATCTATTTTATCTTATGATTTATGAATGTTTCTTAATCGCCCATACTCGGAACTCGCACTATAAAGATTGAGAAAACAAGCCTTGTGGCCCTTTAAGAGTCGGGATGGCCTAGTGGAAGGCTCTTGGCTTTTGGGGGTGTTACAATGATTACTAGTAATTGTTTGGTATCGTAATTTATTATTCTGGATTGGATGTTATTGGTTTCCTCAGCTTCGTGTCTGAGCTGATTGCATTATATCCCGGGCCATGGATTGGCGGTATGAATGGGTGTCTCGGAGGATTTAGAATATACTACATTTGCATTTGCATATAATACTGCATCATATGTTGTTTATTTATCCTACTCGACCTATGGTTGACGTGTGTGTTTCCTGTCTATGTCAAAATAAAATTGACGCCTACATTAATTGATTGTGTCCTGTGGTGAACCAATTAATATTTCCGGTTAATTGGGGAGCGGATTAAATAGCAGGTCTTTGAATAGCAAATTCGGTGCTAGGACGCGAGGAACGGATGTGGTAGTCTGCCTTGTAACACCTCCATACCCTAAGGCACCTTACCAAGGACTACCTCAGAATATAGGGATGCTACCATCTTGATCGGCTACCCGAGTTAGTGAACCTCATAGAAACCATAATGAAACAAATATAAAGTTTAATTGTTTAACGATTACAACGAAAAGTGTGCCAAATCGAAATCAAACTAAAATCAACTATGATAACAAGGTAGTGTGTGGAAGCTAAGACTACAAAAAGAAAGTGATGACTCTGTCCCTGCCAAACCCGCATCAACAGCAACCATGGAAATCATCATCACCTGCTAAACCAACTGCTNCCTGCCAAACCCGCATCAACAGCAACCATGGAAATCATCATCACCTGCTAAACCAACTGCTCACCATCCCCGAATGGATCACCACAGTTTTGAAACCAAACACGGGGTCAGTCAACTGCACAATAATATACAATATAAAGCATAAAACTAAACATCCAAGACAGCCAGTAATCTCCACCTCCAATCTCCGTCATAACCAATAACTGACTATACACCAAGGTGTGTAGCCCTGCCACTGGAGACCGCAGCCTTACCACCAAAATCCCCGCTCACGCATGAGCGAACCCAGTTCCTTAATGTGCACATCCCTCTGTGCCGAGAGAACGCAAAAGGCGAACAATGGGAGGTGAGACCATCTCTCGCAATGGCTCACAAACCAACCATCTACAACACCAACAACCACCACCATCCATAACATACAACAACCACAACATACACATTTCATAACCAGTACAAAGATCGTCACATTAATCATACACTATTCCACAGGCAACTAAGTAGAGAAACCCTACCTGGCAAGCGAACCGGCAAATCACAACAAAGAACACATTATGCACTCTATGTTCTCAGCCTCTAGCACATGAGAAGGATCACTCACGTACTTCTGTAGTTGGGACACATGGAATACATTATGCACTCGATCCAAAGCTGGTGGCAACGCCAACCGATAAGCTACCTCCCCTACCCGATCCAAAATCTCATAAGGACCTATAAACATCTGACTCAGCTTACACCTCTTGCCAAAAAGCATAACGCCCCGCATAGGTGATACTTTTAGAATAACCTTGTCACCCACCTGAAACTCGATGTCCCGGGGATGCAAATCGGCATAGCTCTTTTGCTGATCTTGAGGTTCTTTCATCTTTTGTCTAATTAGCCGTACTTGCTCGATCATATCCTGCACCATCTGTGGTCCTAAAACCACGGTCTCAGCACTATCGTCCCAAAAAATAAGACTTTTGCATCTCCTCCCATAAAGAGCCTCAAACAGTGTCATCCCGATACTGGTGTGGAAACTGTTATTATAAGAAAACTCGATCAAGTCCAATATGTCCTCCCAGCTGCCCCCAAACTCCATAGCACAAGCTCTTAGCATATCCTCCAAGGTCCTAATAGTCCGCTCAGTTTTCCCATCCATTGCAGGATGAAAAGCTACACTCATCTTCAGTGTAGTACCAATCAAATCCTGCAGCTCTTGCCAAAATTTAGATATAAACCGCGCATCTCGATCCGACACAATGTCTTTCGGTAACCATGTAACTGAACCACATTCTTCCTATACCCATTGGCTAACTGTAGCTTACTCCATGTATCCTTCATTGGAATGAAATGAGCCGACTTCGTCAGTCGATCCACAATCACCAAAATCATATTGTTGCCCTGCTGAGTCCTTGGCAACCCCAGAATGAAATCCATAGAGATAGATTCCCACTTGCACTCAAGTACCTCAAGTGACTGAATCTTACCTTGCGGTCGCCGCTGCTCCCCTTTGACCCTTTGACAGGTCAAACATCTAGCCACAAACCTTGCAGTCTCCCGTTTCATCCCAGGCCACCAAAAAGTCTTCTTCAGATCTTTGTAAAGTTCCTCGCCACATGGATGCACTAAATAAGGAGTGCAGTGAGCCTCAGTCATGATCATCTTTTGCAGGTCTATATCGTCAGGTACACACCATCTCCCATCAAAACGAACACTCACATCCGAATGCATAGAAAACCTCGAGATAGTCCCCTTTTCCACTCCATCTCTCCACTCCCGGATCTTAGGATCATCAACTTTCTTATTCTTGATTTTCTCACAAAGCTCAGGTTCCACTGTCAAGTCCCCAAGAGCATCCCTCTTCCGAATCATATGAATCCCCATCTCCTTTACCTCATCTTTAAGTCGCATAAGTGACATGGCTGTAAATAAGGAATGCACACTCTTCCGACTTAAAGCATCAGCAACCACGTTAAATTTCCCCTCGTGATAGATTATCTCAATATTATAATCACCAATCAGCTTTATCCATCTCCTCTGACGCATATTCAGCTCCTTTTGGGTGTAGATGTACTTCAAACTTTTATGATCTGAAAACACTTTAAAGGTAGCTTCATAAAGGTAGTGTCTCCAGATCTTCAAAGCGAAAACCACAACACCCAACTCCAKATCRTGAGTAGGATRGTTCTYCTCATAGGTCTTTAGTTGTHTCGAAGCATAAGAAATTACCTTTCCATTCTGTATCAGCACACAACCCAACCCATTCTTTGAAGCATCCGTGAAAACCTCAAAGTTCTCACTCCCCTCTGGCAAAGCTAAGATAGGATCTGTAGTCAAACGCTCCTTTAAAGATTGGAACGTCGTCTCACAACTCTCATCCTAGCAAAACTTGTTCTCTTTCCTCATCAAGGCTGTCATAGGTCAAGCTATCTTCGAAAAATCCTTTACGAACCTCCTGTAGTACCCGGCTAGACCCAAGAAACTTCTTACCTCAGCCACATTCTTTGGTGCTTCCCAGTTAGACACTGCCTCAATCTTGGTAGGATCTACAAAAACCCTATATTTAGAGATCACATGGCCCATAAACGCCACCTTCTTGAGCCAAAACTCACTCTTGGACAACTTTTCATATAACTGATTATCACGCAAAGTTTGCAATACCAGTCTTAGATGTTCCTTGTGCCCCTCTCTAGTCTTAGAATAGACTAGGTTATCATCAATGAAGACCACCGCAAACCGATCCAAGAACTAACTGAAAACCCGGTTGATCAGGTCCATGAAAACTGCAGGTGCATTAGTTAACTCGAACGGCATCACCACATACTCGTAGTGACCATACCTCGAACGAAAAGCTATCTTCGGTATATCCTCCTCCCGGATCCTCAGCTAATGGTACCCCGACCTCATATCAATCTTAGAAAACACTCCAGCCCCACTCAACTGGTCAAAGAGAACATCAATCCTCGGTAAAGGATACATGTTCTTCACCGTCACATGGTTTAGCTCTCTGTAGTCGATGCACAACCTCAAAATACCATCTTTCTTTTTCACAAATAGAACTGGAGCACCCCAAGGCAATACACTAGGTCTAATGTACCCCTTGTTGATTAAGTCATCCAATTGCTTCTTCAACTCAGCAAGCTCCTTAGGACCCATACGGTACGGGGCCTTGGAGATAGGTCTCGTCCCCGGCTTCAACTCCACACTGAAATCGATATCCCTCTTCGGTGGTAACCCCGGTATCTCATCTGGAAAAACATCCCCG
>VHZZ01011983.1:16337-33884 GCA_009801015.1 Silene noctiflora | reverse complement strand
TCGTTTGTATAACTTATCTATTACTTTCACTTTATGTTTCAGTTTCATTGACGCTTCGCTTTTAGACTTAAAAAGGTTTTAAAAATCTCGCATTTCCGCAGCATACTTACTCTTTTATGTTAAATTATTCGTGTTTTAAATAGCAGGGTGTCACATTTATGGTAATCAGGTTTTTTTCTGCTTCCGAAAAAAACATAAACTTGTTCTTTAATAAATTGAAAATCAATTTTGAAAACTTGGAAATTAAGTTTAAAATCAGTTAAGTACCCGCGAACCATTTTTGGCCACAAACCAGGTCCGATTCCCTCCTTAAAAAATGTAACCAGACCGGGTTTATATTTAAGATCAAACGGAAATAAAACCTATTTTTCTCCTCATAAAACCAACTAAAAAGTTAAACACTAACCACTAACCCATAATTCTTAATCGTTGCTCCCTTCTATTCACTAAGTTCTTTCACATTTGTTTTTGGATAGAATTTAGTGGTATGGTGATGTGTGAATGTAAATGAAAGTAAGTGAGAGAATGTGGGGCTATAAGTTATTATATCCACAAATATTAGACAAATATGGAAAATAGAAAATATTTGTAAATTTGTCGTTTTAGGAAATGTGGAAGATCTTAAAGAATAGGAGGGAGTATTTTTTTGTCGCAATATGTTATTTACTCATTGTAGTACTATTTTCATAGTACTCAGTACTCTTCATTTTACCTACCTTTTCACTTATATAAAAGCAATAAGCTTAATCTGTATAATTACGACAACAAAGCGTCTTATTTGTGACGGACACTATCCGTCACAAGCTGAAAACGGATACTAGCCTCTTACAATAAAGCAAGTGGGAAAGCAAGTGGGGTGAAATGGAGCATCACATGGATAATGCCACTTGCTTATTGTGAGAGGGGCACTATCCGTCTTCAGCTTGTGACGGATAGTACCCGTCTTCAATGAGAATTTGTGTTCCGACAATAGAACCTTTCAAATGTACACAATTTATCAATTATAAATGTTATAAAAGAGGCATTGGATTAAAAAAATTAGTGTTTTATTAAAAGTTTGGTGTTTTTAGGGTTTGGTAGGTTGTAGGGTGGGCAGGGGGACAGCATGGGTGGAGGGACATCGTGATGGGCACCGAGGGAGGGGTAGGCGGGGGTTAGGACGTACGTGACTGTGAGGTTATTGTGAGTGGGGTTATCAGTGGATTGGGTGGTAGGGGCGTGGGATTGTTCGGCGGTAGGGCTAATTGTGTGGTGGGTGATGGTTACGTGGAAGGAAGTTGGTGGATAGGAGGGATAAGATAGCGGGGAATGGGAAGCTGTTCAATTTGTGTAATTCTTTTCTTGAACACCCTATTGATTGCGATACCTTCTTATCTCTCACATATAGGATTATATATTCAGTTGTATATAAGTATTGTACAACCAAGGTATAAGAATTCGAACTTATATGTATTTTTTTCTGAGCTAATGCAAAATTCATATTTTTAATGTGTAAATGGCTGAGATCGGATACTTTCTAATAAAGCTCAGATTCTTTAACATAAAACTCAGATACTTTATTACAAAGCTCAGATTCTACACCGTACAACTGGTACAACTGGTTGTATAGTCCATAAATTGCTTCTCTCTCTCTACCTTTTTATTTAGAATAGAATTGATAAAAGCTAATTTGCTTCGCCTTGCAACTTCATATTTGAGTCTCTTTAATGGCAAACAATTAAGATAGGGTGGCATAACACCCCGACCAATTGTGTTAATGCCACGAACTTGATACCGCATGAAAAGTCAAGGCTCTTCTTATTACTGCAACAATGTCGTGGCGTTAAAGTTTATGGGCGTGGAAATATCAACCCCCACAATTTAAATCTTCTAGCTTGACCTAAACAACTCTACTAAAGTAGCTCTAAGCAGCTAATTCAGAAATGTTGCTGGATAAATGTCTCCACAAGGTTAGTGATTGGTGACACAAATCGGGCACTGGCTTGAAATCTCTGAATCAACCAGTGAAAATAAGAGGCCTCAAACTCATGAATTAATCGTCCCATTTTCAAATTTTGAAAGGAAAACTCGTCAACTAATATTGGCCATTGTTAAAATAGTAACACAACTACCACATAACATTGTTCTATTCTCGTTCAATAAGGGGTGAAGTTATTTTAATTTACGACTTTTTCTAACCTCCTAAAAAAGGAATAGGGACGATAAAAATGAAACGAAGAAAGTAGGGGGAAATTTTAAAAACACAATTTGCGCACTTTTGCTATTGAGTGCGTATACAAAGAAACAACACAAGAGAAGACACCATGTCTACCAAGTAGCAACCAATGAATTATTGAGGGTCGACATATCCAGTGAATACCCACTGACCCAAACCACTGGAACTAAAACGAGTAAAGAATCACTACCTGCGACAAAGCCATCAGTTCATAACATTAGTTAATCAAAACAAAATTCTGACGCCATTTATTTTCTCATAGCACAATCAGCATCAACAAGCCCGAATCCACAGCTGCGACCATGTCATCAAGGAAAGATTACATTACGAGTTTACAGAGAGTATCTAAGTAAACTAATGATATGTGACAAAGTTGTTGGGTCGTGCATTTTTACTCGCTTAATTAAATAGATAAAAAAAAACTATTAACCCTAGCTAAACTATTCGCAGTATTAAATTGCATACATTGCTTTATTTGAACACAACTTTGTTTAATTAATAGAAGAAGAAATAAAAGTGACTAAAGCTCAACGTGCACTTGTAATCATAATCTACAGGCATATGATCGAAACATCAACTTGTCTCTCTCTCTCTCTAGATGGATATATACCTCTCTCTTAAGGTTAAAATGGGCAAATATGTTAAATAACATAAAAGTGAAATGCCTAGAGAATTACAAGATATTTGTCCTATCTACATAAGTAGGATATTAGTTAAGACGAATACTTCCGTCTTGAATGAAAACTTGTCAACATTCTACCCATATGACGTCTTTCAAAACATAATCTAGGAAAACTTTGAGATTTTGACAGACTAGGCATTAAATTAAATCACTCGTGCCATAATTTCTGTACTTCAACAACAATGGCATAAGCAATTATGCATAAAGTAGCGACCACAAAATGATACAGATTCCAAACAAAGAGGCCAATAACTGGAACTAATTAACAATATGTGTAGACTCAAGATCTTCAAAACTAACTGGAAAGGCTTAGCGACATGCCGAACTGTGTTGCCTCACGAGTCACGAGTTACGATCGTCAAAACTAGTATAAACTCAATAGAGATCATGCTATTCAATAGCTTGAAGGACTCTTATGAAGACAGGCATAAAGCTGTGCCCGAAAACATCATCCTTTTTTTTCTGTTGATCTGACGATTACCCATAGTCAGGGATAACAATCAATAGATTTTAACATTTTCCATCTCAACAAAATAAACATCAATTTAATGCTTTTACCCTTGATCGAACAATTATTATGAAGCAGGTAATACAATCTACTCTTTAAGAAGATGTGTTACCCCAGACTAGTTCAGAATTCAGATATTGGATTTGGCTAGCTTTTGAAAACACTCGCGTTAAGGCTTAAAATGAAGTGCCCTAGTGTCAGATATATGAATAATATATGAAGACTTGGGAGTAATATAGTCTATATTAAGTTTTAGAACTCGTAACCACAGAAGAAAATACGGAGCAAGTAAAGTGAAGTAAACCTCAACAACAATAAACATTCGTTGTAGCGATGCAAGAAGAAAACGTCAAATCAATGGCATACCTCAAAGCAGCTGGAACCAAACTGGATAATCAACTCCAGTAACTTGAATATATGAGCATATCCCCTTGATAGGAATGGCAAGGCTTCCAAAACAATCGTAAGTTTAACAAAGAAATTAAAGACAGAAGAGTGTCCGAGACACATACAATCAACAAACTAGGGGCATAAGAAATTATAATCAAGGAATATGATAGTTACCCTAAACTCCAAAAGTCCTACATCAGGCTACATGTAAATCACAGCATCAGGCTAGAACAAATTAATCCTCTTGTCTCAGTGAATAAGTCTCGTTTAACATAGTCGGTAAGGAGACTTATGAAGAAGTAGGCCTATTGACGGTAACAGACGGAGTAAAAGATATGGGTATTCCAAGATCAAGCAATTTGCAACGGCAATGATAGCTTCTAACAAAGACACGGAATAGATGGATGGATATTTAATTTGGTAGTATTATACTAAAAACCAATGAAGGCAATAGAGAAAGGGAGCTCCCTTCAGTCCAAGCAAAGAGGGAGAGAGTTGAAACTATCTCCCGCATCATTCATGCAATCACAGTAGAGCTCCTTGTAAATGTCCCGATCTACTGAGTGTTTGAATGAATGAGTCGGCAGATAATTCAAAACTCCCTTGTTCCATCCATGAGTGGGCTGAAGAGAGCTCTCTTAGACTATTTCTTAACTCTCGTCCCTAATGTAAGCACCTGCATTATTTTTCCTTAAATTGGGTTTCAATTATATATATAAAAAAAAATGGCAAAGAAAAAACATAAACTTGCTCACATTTTTGGCATAGTAGATTAAAAGTTCATTAATTAGTGCACATACAATTCCAAGCTATATCTACTTGTTAAACCAGTCAACCCTAGTGAAAACTGTAACAATCACAATCAAAGTACTACTATAAATTAGACATCTTGAGGAAAGTTGAAGCACTTAATTAAGGAAATTCTGGAAGTAATTAATGAACTAATAAGCACATAAGATAACGGTAAAAAAACACATAAGATAACAAGGCTATGCTAATCAATGTAATCATCACCTCAGATGGCTAAATAATACATGCAATCTATGTTGGTCGGACACTTAAGTATTATCCACCCCGTGTCGGAGACTCGGACACTTCATTTTAGACCAAAAACGTGAATTATTTTCATAAAATAGACGAATCCGACAGTTGGACAGGCACCGGTGTCGGATACTTGTAACGGAGTCAGAGCAACACAGCATGCAACTGACGAATAAGAAAATAAATAGAAAAATTAAAGAGATAAGAGTCAGAATTGAGGCTAGCAATTATAAAAGCAATCACATACATTCAAACCCTAACCCTAAAGACAAAGGTTAGATGTAAATATGTAATACTCAGTTACTCACCACAAGTACACAACATCAAGTAAGGTTAGTTTACTCCCAAAAGGAATCGGTGTCAGCAAACATGAATCGTCGTTTGAAACCGAACGGCTGGCCATAAAGTAAGGGGTTCTGGATAATTCATTTTGATAACAAAGTTCAAGAAGAACTACATGAAAGCAACTCAACTCATGCTAATGAAAAGTAGAAGGGAAAAAAGCAAGCAAAAAGAAGAAACACATCAAGTTACAAGAAAACTCATAGAAAACAGGAAAAACAGAAAATAAAATATATATAAAAAAATAAAAAAAATAAAAAGATAAAACCTCCAACCAAGAATTATTGGTAGCAGAAGATAGATAGATAGAGAGGGAGAGAAAGATAAGAGAAGCAATAATAAACCGAGTTGAGAGTTGATTCGTAAAATTAGATTGATTAAAAAAGAAGCAAAAAGGGAATCATAAAATATATTCATATTGTATTGTTTTTGTTTTTATTTTACATTTTGGCAGACAGCTGACGATTGATTTGATCTAACCCTGACATCCCAAGTACACTGCCAGATATTTTATTATTAAATGCAAATATTAAAGCAACACATAATTTTAAAATTTTAAAATTATTTAATTTCACCACTTCCTGACATTGATAAGACTAGAGATTATCAGCATATGTCTACCTTTCTGAATTCATAATAATGCGATGTGATGTCAATGACTCCATGTAATGCACTCCAATATCCAATTTGGATCTCTTCATGTTTTTGGAAATTAACTGGGTTTTTTTCATCCAAGAAATTTAATACAAAAAGGCAGAAATTATAGAAACCCAAGGGATCTTTGCGGTTTGTTAGACCATCCACATTGAAGAGGATTGACCATCCTCTTAGATGAAAGAGGGTGCTAAGAGGATGTCATTTTCAATGTGGAACCAATATTGAACATCCTCTTTGAAGCAGGAAGACTTCCTCTATTTTTAGAGGAAGTACAACATACGCCTTTGTGCCCACTTTTCTCACTCTCCTATAAAAAAAATTGCATGTGAGATTATTTTATTTGATTTTTAATAGAAAAAAATTAAAATATGAAAGAGAAAGTAGAGATCCTCTTTGATGTGGGAAAAAAATAGAAGAAGAGGAGGAGGCGGATAGAGATAGTGGAAAATGAGTTGGATAAAAGAGAAGGTGATGTGTCAAAAAGATAGAAGGAGAAAGAAGAAATAAGAGGATGTTAACATACTCTTCAATGTACATGCTCTTAACCCTTCCGTCTGATTTGATTCTATACATTTTATTAAAATACATCTCACGTAAAATATTTATTATTAAATAAAAAGGTGGAATCAAACCGAACCGATGAAGTACAACAGTAAAAATCAATGAAATTAAAATCAAAAGAAGCATAATTAAGGTAAAAAAAAAAAAAAAAAGAGTGCTAAAAAAGAAAAGAAAAGAAATACGAGTAGTCAGCAAATAATAGGGAAGAAAGGAAGAAGGTGTTAATTTAAGGAGGAAAAAATAAAAGAAAGAGAGTGAAAAAAAAAAAAAAAAGGGTAAAGAAGTGAAAGGTCATTGTCTTCATGAGAGTGAGAGACAGAAAGCGACCATTAGATCTTAGCAGACACCAAATCTAACCCACTAAATTCAAAAGACTGAGTTATGTTTTTTGAATGTTATGTTTGTTTGAGTTTGAGTTTTAGTTTTAGTTACTGTACAATTTATAAACTGTTACTTGTATTAATTATTATCCTCAGAAACTGCAAGTTTTGGGGAGGAGGTTGAAGATTTGGAGGAGGAGTTCATGGTTTGTCATTTATGGGTGCAACATAGTTTAGTTTATTTAGGATTTATTATTTATTATCAACGGGTATTTTTCGCCTAAAATTAATTTCAATCCCAGGTCATGGTCTTCGCTAACTTAAATGAGGTGTGTACTGTGGGGATGTATCATATATGGATCGATGGTGATAGTGATTGTGATGGCGATGGTGTTCCATTTTTAAGGCTTGGAAGCTAGTGTGGTTGTTACGCTGTTACTGTCACCCTCCTCACCACTACTTCCTCCGTTCCTTTTTTTTTCATAGCTACTACTTTCGGTGTACACTGGTTAACCATCAGGTATACGAGATAGCAGGTGAGTCACCTATACCTGGCAAACGGGTCAACCGAATCGGGTTCGAAACGGGTCAATTTTGGGTCTGCGGACTTTGGGTCGGGTCATTTTCGGGTCAACTAGTATCAAGTTATTTGTGAATACTAATAAGTTTGCAACAATAAAATATTTGGGTCGAATTATAGTGGGTCGGGTCAATTCGAATTCGGTTAATGTTCGGTAGGGCTGAGCAAAAAATTTGATTATCCAAACCGATTTGAATCCGTTCTGAAATCTTTGGTTTTGGTTTGGATATGTATAATTGTATATTACAATTAAAACATTTGGATATCCTATCCAAAACTATAATTTCCTGTATAATTCGATAAAATACAATTTTATTTGATACAACAAATTAATTAAAGTTTAAATTATTAGAGAAATAATCCCTCTCATTCAAACCAAAGGAAACACTTTTGTTGTAGCACTATTTATAGTCGTATGGAATCTTTGATATTATTCTTAATCTATAAGACAAAATATAGTCATGTGAGATCTTGTTTGATTTATCGTCATGAATGCTATATGAATATCAAATTTTTATAATTTTTAATAATGTGTAACTAAAGATATTCGCATTGTAAAACGTGTCTCGGCAAGTGTGATAAAGCAAATGTTACCTTTGGTTTGGATGGGAGGGAGTAGGTAACTAGTAATTAAATTTTATGTCGAGAATATTGGAGTAAAAATAGTAAAGAAAAGCATCATGTAAGGCGGTGAATATGATTGTGATTCAAACTTAATTTTAAGGGTTATTTCAAAAGAATAATCCAAGTTGTGTCTCTCCTTCTCATATTAATACAACCTATGTTTTAACCCATATTAATCTAACTTATACACTCATTTATCTTTCACTGAATTTAACCTAATTTTTACCTGTTACAACCTGTAACGTTTCCGGTCATAAGGCTATGAACCCTATTTTTTTGTTCTTCTTCACTAAACTAAGCCAATTCATCTTCTTCTTTCAACTTTTCCCGGATTGAAAACAAAACCCAAAAAATCACTTTTCCCTTTTATCTTGTTCTTCTTCTCCTCCCCGGCTCTATTTCCTCTTCATTCATTTCTTCTTCTTACTTCTTCATTGTCATTCTCCAATAATTTCTTCTAAATAATAGTGTCATTCTCCACATATCCCAGCTAAAAGAGTAATATTGTGTTACCCTATCAATTAAAATGCACAACTAAAATCAATTATAAACCATACATGCAAATCCCAAATCTTAATATTAATCACAAACCATAAATTTCAAAATTAATCACAATATTTATTCATCAAAATGTTTAACTACTACAACTCTAAATAATTGAAATATAAGTCTACAAAATCAGAAAGAGGGAAATCAAAAGGTTAAAACTTAGCTTGATTGTAAAAATGCAATACCAGAAGTTTTGACGATGCAAGATTAATTGGATTTGGTGGCATAACTTTGGCGCTTACGAACTGAGACGTTCCACAATTTTCCTAAATCGATTGATTTATTTCTTGCACTCTCTAATTTGAGCTGCAAATTCTCCCACCAGTCACCACCATCATTATCCACAAAAATCTCCATTGATTTTTTTTTTTTGTTACAACATAAATCTCCGTTGATTAGCCGCATATTCATTAAAACCCTCATTTAATGCAGTTCAGTGGCGTGGAGCAGATTTATGGTGTGGTTTAGTTGTTTTTGGTGTTTGTTATTTGAAGATTGGTGATGGAGGAGACAAGAGAGTGAAATTGAAAAGGATGAATCACGGTTATTATTGCTTTAATGATTTTAGTTTTTTTTTCCTAAAGGTGACATGACAAACAAGTAGTCGGTTACTTGGTATATTGTGAGAAAAATGAGTGTATAGGTCAGATTAATATGGGTTAAAACATAGGTTAGATTAATATAGAAGGAGAGACATAGGTTGGATATTCCCATGAAATAACCCTAATTTTAAAGTGAGTTTTAAAATATGGATATCCGATACATATCTGAATTCGATCCAATTATATTGGATATTTGAACATTGGATATTCAAAACATTATTTGGTTTGGATATGGATATCTGACTTCAGGAATTTTAATATGGATATCCGATCCGAACTAACACTTTGAATCGGATATCCGATCCGCTGCCCTAATGTTCAAGTCTTGAGTTTGGGTGTCGGGTCGGGTCAATTTTGTCAGGTCAAAAGCTACCCGAGAGTGGCAGACTCTAAGTCTATAAAGCATGGATTCAGGACATAAACACTTCACAAGATTGCTATTGAGAAGACTTGAATATGGGTCTCCTGGAAATTTCACCTCAAGTTTTAACCACTAAACTTCACCTTTGCGGACTTTCGGTTAATTATTATCTAATTTTTTTAATGTATTATTCAATTGCTATCTATTTCCACGTGAGAGAAGTTTTTAATTTATTACTCCCTCTTTCTCAATCTATTGTTATCTATTTCTGCTTTGAGGTGTATCAGCCGATTCTTATATTTCTATTTTTGGTAAGACTAGACAAATGGGCAAGTGGACTTGTGATATGGGCAAGAGAACTTGTAAGAGAACTCATTCTTAATTCTTTGGGTTTTATAATTACTCTCAAGTATAACAATCACCTTTGTAATTACTCCTTACTTAATAAAAAAAAATTTAAAAATTGATACCTTAATTTTTACGCAGGTTAGAAATTGCTCCAAAGTTAATTCTCATTGTTGTTCTTCTTCCTCTTTCAAGCTCACTAACCCTACAATCATCTCTATTTTGGTGAATTTATTCTCAGTAACTTAATAAAACGAGGGGTATATTAGTCTCTTCATATCTCAAACACATGAGAATTGATTTTTGAAACAAATTATAATCTGAGTAAAAAAAATTAAGGTAATACTCCCTCCTATTCTTAATAAATGTTCCATTGTCCATTTCCGTCTATTCACAATAATGTCCCATTGTCTATTTTTGGTAATGTTTTTTGTTCTGAAATTACCATGCTACCCTTGTTACTTTACACATATTACTACCCAACCCACCATTAACCCATCTTATTAACTCACTACCCCACTTATATTCTTACCCCTATACAATACATTTCATTATTTAACTCAATTCCTTAATTTTCGTGCCATTGTCCAAATGGGACAGTTATTCCGAGTAGGAGGGAGTGACTTTTATAGTTTTTTTTTTTTTTAAAATGGAGAGAAATTACAAAAGTGATGGTTATGTATTGATAGTAGTTATTAAAAAACCCAAATTTTTCTTACTCCCTCTTATTCAGCCTAATGTTCCCATTTATCTAATATATGTGAGGAGTATAATAATAAAAGGGGAACATTAGGCTGAATAGTAAGAAGTATCATTTTTGTTGTCTTTGTATTGAAATGAATATTCCTTCTTATTCAATGTATTCTTCCCTTCATTTATGCATTTGGATCAAGGAAGTGAATTTTTGGACCACACAAAACACACTAACCCACATGCAACAGAATTCGGACTACACAAAGCTTTTAAATAACGAAATAGGGAAGAAAAACTGAATAAAGAAACATGGAAGATTAAATTGAATATGAGGGAGTAGATAACAAAATGATTGAGACATAGGGAATTTTATTTTCTCTCTTTAGTCATTGCCTTATTTTTGTGGCAAAACAAATAGATAACAAATGATATAATGGATGTCTGGGTTTTTATTATATATGAAGTATATACAATTACATGAAATTAGGAGGTGGCATTTAGTTCGGACTGGATTGCAAGATCGAAAAAATGTATTAGGTGGGCTGAATATGAATATTTATGTCACAAAAACACTTATGATCTGGTCTTATAGTTTTTTCTGATATGATTTTCTTACAAAATTGATTCAAAAATGTATCTATTTTATTATCATTCTAAACTTATCAAAGTTAATCTCGCCATAAAGTTCCATAGGTTAGTTAAAAAAAACATTGATTATAGTAGATTGTGAATTTGTGACTATTTTTATTAGTATTTTACTCACACAAAGTTACTCATTTCTTCCCCTTTCACTTTGCACAAGAAATAATGAATTGATTTGGATCACATAAAACCCTCTATCCCAGATGCAGTTAAATTTAGACCACATAAAACTTCTAAAAAAAGAAAGAGAGAAGAAAATCCGACTAACTTAAAAAAGGAAGGAGGGAAAAAAATGATTGACTAGAAGGGAGTATCTATAAATATTATAAAAAGACAAGCAAAAGCACCACATTTCACCATTTAACTTTTTAAGAGAAATTTATGAAGCGACATCATCATTCCTAATATTGAAAAGAAAAAAGAAAACTAAAATGAATTTCTAAACATTAAATGCAAATAAATAGCATAATAAACATTAAACTTTAGCCTATTTAATTTTCAAATATTAAACAACAATCAAAAATTAAAATACATAGTAAATTTTAATTTCTATGTTCCTTGTTAGAATAAGATAAAGACAAATAACAATTACATCATTCTAATTTTATGCAGTTATAAGAAACTAATGAATTTTGTAAATGTTAAATGCAAATTAATAATATAAAAATAAACAATAAACTTTGGCGTTTTAATTTTTGATATGTAATAAACTAAAATTCAAAATCAATATCCAGGCTAAATTTTAAATTCCAACGTTAATTGTTATAATAAGTCAAACGAAAAATAAAAATCACATCACCCTAATTTTAAATTTTTTATATATGAAACTCCCACTTTTTGTAATAAACATCCCCCAATTTAATTAAATTGGATACATTTATTATAATATGCCAAAGACTTTTTTGGGAATATGTAACCACCTTTCACCGCATACAATGGTAAGGATAACATAGTGTAATAAAAAGAAAGTTTTTTAAAGTTAAGTTATCGTTCAATACAAAAATGAAATATTACAAGAATATTTACAAGAAAAAGTATTGTATTGCGAAGAGATAAAAATAACTGTAAACAAAAACATGCACTGTAGTGAAACAGGGAAAAAAACAATATAAACAAAGAAAATAAAAGATCAAACACATCAAGTGACCCATACAAAAAAATACATCAAGTGCTCCAACAAAAAAAAAAAAAAAAAAAAAATTAATATTCCACTACGCATCATCACCCAAAAACAAGACAAGAAATACTTTCACACCACTAACACTGTCATCCCCTCACACCTCTACCACCAACCCCACCACACTGCCACCCATTTCCAATCAAGTACTAACCTGTCAGGTGCTAATACCCTCGCAGCTCACTACTGATGATGAAAAAGAGGTATGAAGTTTTTGATTTTACAATTGACACAATTAAATTTGAATAATAATTCATAATGTTTAATTAAATAGTACAATTTACCTTGATACATCAACATCTATTATATATGTAGAACAACTTAGCTTATTTGAGATAATATATTAAAWTTTTTGATTATTCTCACTAATATATTATTATACTTTATATATACCGCAATTTTGCAGTTAAGTAACGTGTCAACATCTTTCACAAAATTAAGGAATTTTCATCTAAGTGTTAGCTTACACAATATGCCTCAAACGCACCCGTGATTTTCACGGGTAAAAAAAAACTAGTTTATTATTATAGAGGTATCTATTTATTGGTAGAAATAGAATGGTTTTTTTCTGGTCATATTTCCATTTTCCATTTGGTTATAATGGAACACACAAAGTTATGGCATGTGAATGAATAAAAGTTGTGTAAGTGTTGTAAAATCGTGTCCCTGACACAAGCAAGTAGCGAGACATTGGTGGCAGACATCTCAAAGACTACAACACTAATTTACACACTTCGCGGCCTCTTTCATGTCAACGATAGGCTTCGCCGTTCGTATTATGGTCCGATAATTTGGACTTAATCATCCAACGCGCCCCTATTTATATTGCCACAAGACTAAGGTGAGGATCAAAGCACTGAGAAATTAAATTTTCATGAATTTGAATTCATAAAAACGGCTTAAGAATTGTTTGCTTGACATTTGAGAATTGAATGTATGCGGGAGTTTTCGATAATCTAGGGGACTAGTCGGTTAGGTAATCAAACTCTTCCACTATAGAGGAGTTGACAATTTATGGGAAAATAAAAATCACATAAGTTGGGGTAACCAAACATCTTTCATTTTTCCAAATCACGAGATTTTTCAATTTACCCATTTTTTTATGGTTACAAACAAACAACCCGAATACTGTTTTAGGGTCACAGGAAAATGTTTTGTATATTACGAGTCTCAATTATTACCAACGTGGCAACGTCCTACGTGATGAAAGAAAGCAATTACTCATACAAATTTGTGAATTTCTAATATTAAAAGTAAGTAATTAACGAGCAGCAACAAAACTTATAAGAGTAACATAGAATGAAATTTTCATTGACAAACATTCGCAATTGGATAATTTGATAATTCTTATCACACAACATATGAGAAGAGACAGCTCCGCACATAATAAATATATATTTCATAAAGCCTAGGAAAACTATAAATGTTAGGAATATTTCCTAGTCACTCATTATTTTCCAAATTTCATCTCTTTCTATGTTATCATGATGTTCATATACAAATGTAATTGTCGCATTTCCTTATTCATGTAATTTCGTTATTTCATATTTTCATAGCTTGTATGCTTTGGTAGATATTACCTTTAGGTTAGATTCGCATATTGACAGGCTAGTCGTATACCTACCAAAAATAACCAACTGGTCTCTAACTAATATAGCTAGGGAAGTCGAGATCGTATCCACAGGGAGACAAAGATGTTCTAATTGCCAACTAAAGTTCGCCTGAGTAACCAAATTTTGGGGGTTTGTTTGTTGTTTTACTAAATTAAAAGCAATAAAAGAATAGGCAAACAAATAAGAAATGAGTCTAATAGAAATATAGAGAGAAACTGCTAGGATTGTTGGTTCGCCACGGTCAACAATAGTCAAGAGTATAGGTCAAACGGTCGGTATGGATACGGTCTGAAGGATATTGAACAGGTCCTTTTGGTCCACTATTCACCCTAGAATACTAATATAGCTCTCGCTCTAATTAGGTTTTCTATTGTTCGCAACAAGTCTTTTCCTTATATCAATCTTTCGATCTAGGCCAAGGTTCAGCGAAATAATTAATTGATCACATGCATTTCACCAATCAACCACAATAGAATACTACGATTAACAATTCAAAACAAAAAATACACCAAATCTAATAACCTAACAAAACACCGTCACACAACCGTGGTTCCCCTAAACCCTAGTATAAGATAAATTAGCTATGTATGTTCATCGTAATGTAAATAACAATAATTAAATCGACAATGGAATTAAACATGACAAATAAATAAGAATAACAATTAATCATAAATAATAATGAAGAATAATAGAGAAGGAAAGGAAACAAAGGAAAGGAATTAAAGGAAGAACGAATATTGATAGATTAATGAAATAAAGGGAGAAAAGTTACAGGTTTCCAGATTCGAAATTGAGAGCAAAGTAACGTAAAACAAGTTTTTTAGCAGAAATAATCGATGACCTAAAGTGATTTCTCGTCCTCTCTTAAATAAAAAGAGACGTCAATAACTTCCTAAAAACTAATGGGCCGAGTTAAATAAGTTTAAAACTCGCCTAAATACAAAACTGGTCGATGGACCAACAGTACCAGTCGATCGACCATTTGTCTTTGCGCATTTCCTGCAACGCGCATTGAACTTCAAATGACCGCCATTTCTTCGTTACTTGGGAAGTTTTCGGTGGCGTTGGAAAGCTAACAGGATAAGCTTTCACCTTCAATTTGAATCACTTGATTATCATTTGTATAAATCGAGTTATGGCTCTTCAAAGTAGACACTAGTAATGTGAAGCTCATAATATCACTCCAAACTATCACAATTACCAAGTAAGGGTCTAATTCAACCCTTAACCTCTTCAAATGTAAGGTAATCTTCCTTAGCATTAGAAAGTCCAATATATAGCTCTTCCAAATCTCCATGTGCTCGAGAATCGGCTTAAAATGCGCAACCAAGTGTTATTTCCTGCAAAACAAATACGAATACACCGAAGTAGCAAAGGTGGAGAATTTGACACTGAAATAGCTCCTAAGAGCATCTAATGTGCATAAAAATGTGTGCCAAAATGGTAAGAAAAGTGAATATAAAATGCACACATCACATATCTTGTAATCTCATTCGTCGTTAATAATCAAAACCCTCTAATCATTTAAGCTTTGTTTGTTAAATTAACTGAAAAGTAGCTTAAACCTGAAAAGACAACCGGAAATTGAAAAGATAACTGAAACCTGAAAAGGTAATTGATAAGCTAGCTGAAAATTAGGAGCTAATAAGGTAAATGATTATATAAAAATGTGTTTGACAAACTAGCTGAAAAAATACTTAATTTGCCCAAATAAGTTACTTGAGAATGAAATGCTACATCGAGTAGTATTTTAGATTTTAGATACCTGATTCTAGGTTATATTATCTTTTTAACCCCTTCAATATATAATATACTTCGTAGTAAATTATTATTATATCCTATTATGTCATTTCACCAAAATAAGCTATTTTTTCAGTTAGTTTGCCAAACCTTTTTTTATATAATCAGTCAGCTTATCAGCTCCTAATTTGTAGCTACCTTATCAGCTATTTTTTCAAGTTTTAATTAATTTTTCAGTTTTCAGGTACCTTTTGAGGTTTCATATACCTTTTTGAACTCGTTTTACCAAACAGAGCCAAAGCCTTACGATATAAACACTAATGACCATACTTATGAATCAACCGGTGAAAAATGCAACTAAAAAGAATAAGTATAAAATAATATGATGTGCGAATAATGTAAAGTAATTCACTCGTAAAAATTGTCACTAAAAACCGTGAAATTGTTAGTCATTATAAAAATGAGTATTTCGTACAAAATAAAAGCTAGTCAACAATAAAAAGGGTTAAAAAACACTTAAAAGGCCACGAGAGAGATGGACTTACCATAACTTATTGCAAGACTGTCTAATACAAAAGTCAATATTATTTATGATTACATTGTTCCATATATAAGTAATGGCGTAATCGATGAGAAGGGTTGGCTAAAGAGGCGGCTTTGAGTATGAAAATATGAACGATTTAGTTGAGTTTTTCGTGTTTTTTTTTCTAAACTAGTTGATTATGTTATTAATTTGATACACCTGTAAATTTTTCACTCTTGCCAATAAATCTTAACTCCACAAATGATTCATAAAGAGACCATGAAGAAGTGGTACTGTGCTAGTTAATCGAGCGAGCAAGATTCATTTTCTCTAAAGTCTGGTAGCCTATCATCTTCACTGTTGTTCTGACTTCAAAATGCTTGCATTGCATTCAAATGGGGCCTTGAAGCATCATTTCTACACCATGCATTGCGAATTGAGACAGTTGCAAGACAACTTGTACTTCACCATCCTTTCCAAATTATTGAACAACATACATTTAACTTCGTCCATCGCAGTAAAAAACAACAACACTAATCTCTTTTGTTCAAATGATCCTATATTCCAATGCGGTGAGGTCTTGACATGATATTATAGAGTTGTAAAAGGTTTCTTCAGATAATCACTAATTGAAATCGTTTCGCCCGCTTATAATCATATTTCTTTACACTTCATTCTACAATCTTCACCAAAAGAAATCGGGAATCTAATCTTTCGCTCGAGTAAAAGGCGGAATCAAGGTCTTATCTCGCATAATTAGTTTAGTTAAATCTAAATGTTTTCCGTTAGGTTATGTTGTTAATAAGCATAACCCTTACGTTGTAAATAACCTAGTTGAAAAAGTATGGAATAAATGGGTCCAGTGGTCCATGTATGTGTGCACAAAGTAGACATAAGACATCAAGGAAATAAGAAGTGCCGTGGTCCATGAGACCATCACATTATTTGTAGCCTGTCAATCGGTATGGTTTATTAGCAACAATAGTAAACTACCAGCTGGAATCTTAAACCATATGTCTTCCCTCAAGGCCTCAAACCTATTTCATTCCATATTCTCTTGTAGAAAAACCCAATGGTTTCCTATTAAATCTGGGAGTATATGAATGTAAGAGTAATAATTTGTAACTTGATATATAAAAAGATGATCTTTTGATTTGGATTATTCTGTTGGTTTATATAGCATCTATAAACCGACTTATCTAACTCTTATTGACAATTTATTAACTAACCCTCATAGTTAGATAACTCTATTAAGGCTATAAGGTTAGTTACTATACTTAGGGGAGTTTGATTTGTTGGGGCTGGTGTCCTATACAGTTAGTGCAATAACATTTAAATCTCTAAAAGGATCAAAGGGTATACTTTTGTATTATTATCAGTTG
>VHZZ01011980.1:22669-34462 GCA_009801015.1 Silene noctiflora | reverse complement strand
TTAATCTCAGCCCTTTATTTGATTTAGATCCAATGGCTATAAATGGGACTCAAGGATTCAACATAAAAGGTGGACTCAAATGATCCTTCCTCTCTCTCTCTCTCTATATATATATATATATAATCTTCCTGCTGATTCTCAACACGAAATGTAAAGGGCGGACAACGTTACAAGCCATTTTTTATTTGTTCTATTATACTTTGAAGCCAAGGAAACAGAATCATAGGCTTCACCTGAAATGGGAAGAAAACAAATGTCTCTGGGAATACGTTTTTCTAGTTCTGCTCCTCTTTAATGTTGGAACAAGCTCACGTCTTACAATTTTTATGAATCATTTTGCTTATGTGCAATTGATGTATGTTTGGACTTGTTGCAGGTGTTTCCGAAGATAAAAGATTCCATGAAGGTATATCTCCCTCTTAGTTATAGCTGACATTATCATTTGAGAATTGTAATGGGAGAGCGTTGTTATTGAATATATCCTCTATTTTGTTTTTTCTAATAAGTTATATTCTCTTGCCTTGAATTTTTTGTGCTCACATTTTCAGGGTGGAATCATGTTGTTCATAAGTTCTTACTTTGAATTTCTTCGTATTCGGAACTTCTTGAAGAAACAAGACGCTTCCTTTTGCCTTTTGAGCGAGTTAGTTCTCTATAACTTTTAGCAGCGAGCTTCTCCATCATGAGACATCATTGAGGAATTTATTGTATATTGTTATCAATCCATTTCTATTTGCTGCGGTGGGTAGGTATACAAAGCAAAGTGATATCTCTCGTGCAAGAAACTGGTTCATTAAGGGAGATCGAAAGATCATGCTTTATACTGAAAGAGCCCACTTCTACCATCGCTACAAGGTAGTTTCTGCTGTGTTAGGTTGTCTTTTGATCATTACTAGTGTGTGGTTTATTGAGTGCCAACTGTTTACATTATTTGTTATCACAAAGATTCAATTGAGAGTCCACAAGCAGGAATGCCTATGAATTACTACGGAGTGTGTATTGTGTAAAAAAAACAACAAAATTAGTGTGATCTACGTCATGCAGATGTGCATCGTGTAAAAACCCACACATCGCAGTGTCAGACATGGCTAATTTGTTAAAAGAAATTCGCGATTTTGGCCTAAAATGAAGTGTGGTGTTGGGTTGGCACATGAGTTCATGACTTGCACATCCAAAGTGAAGTGTCAAGTAACATAGATTACTAGGTTTTTCTGGTCTTTCCAAGCTAACTTCTCTCCAATTTTTTGCTATGTAGATCCGTGGCATTAAGAATCTAATTGTTTATTCTCTGCCTGAGAGGAAAGAATTTTACCCTGAGGTCAGTATGATTGTTTCTCTATTGTGTCTTCAGTTTTTAATTGGTTTAGATTGTGCGTCTCAGTTGATCAATTTAATATTTTCTTCAGATTCTAAATATGCTTGAAGAATCTCAAAACATGACTTCAACGGTGCTCTTTTCACGCTTTGATCAGCTGCGTGTAAGCATCTTCCCCTTTTACATGTAAACACTTAAAATAGAAAGTTTACATGCCTAGTGTGTGGCAAGTTAAATCAGGGTTTGTTGATACCTGACTTTTCTTTCGTAGTCATTTGATTCTGATGATATATTTATATTGTGTCCGCCTTCCATGAATAAGAAAATCCGTTCAATATGACTATCTATTCCTATTGCCGTTTGATATTTTTCCTAGATTTTGCAGCTTCTCGTGTTCTAACTAATATTGTACCCATATGTCGCTTCTAGCTTGAGAGGATTGTTGGAAGTGCAGCAGCTAAGAGGATGACTAGATCGGAGAAGAGCCTTTTCATCTTCACTTGAGCTATTATGAAGTGTTCCCCAGAGCACTGGCAAGCAAATTTCTGATTCCCGCTTCGTTGAAGAATCATATCATGATTAGGTTTTGTAGTTGGAAGTCAGTCAGGAGACAAAGTAGGCTCAGTACATCACTCTCGACGAAGATTAGAAGAGCATCTACGAACAAATTTTGTTAGCATTTTTGAAATTTCCCGTGCTTCCGACAATAGAATTATCTGGTTCAGTAACTTAAATGCAATTATTTTGACGCATTTCTCATTGTGAATTATAGTACTGCAGTGACTTCGTGTTTTCAATCTAGGGACGCTCTTGCTTTGTCGTACACGGAAACCCTCAAAGCGGTAATGTCAAATTAGATTTACAAAAAGCTGTAAATAAATTTCATTCGAGGCTTTTGCACGTCTGCAATAAATTTTCATTTGGAGTTTCATATCAAATGACGGTTTAAAATCAGAGATATGAACTCGGTTGAAAACTAAGGAATCCATTCGTTTGAATCCAAAGAGGAATCGTTCATTATATTTCTCACTAAGTCACTATAGAGCATAGCTGGTGAAACTAATTCGCAGTTGTACTTCATACCTAGGTTTAACAAACATCAACGGAAAACTACCCTCGTGATTCCAAAGAAAAAAATCCCTAAAGTATTTTACAGCAGCTGATATTTTTGCCTCATATATAACTGAAGAACATACAGTCGCCGAACTCTTTAATGGGGATGAGATGCCCCAAAAACTTGGATCATTTTCGGTGAATCTTCTTAGAACTACAGCAGGCACGCAAGTACCAGGAACATATATATGGACACCCAAAAAACAAGTAGAGGTTTCTGCAGTCCCTTTGCGGCTCAACCTGAGAACCTAAACTACTCAAATAAGTTCTCCCTTCATAGATGAAATAAAGTTGTTGCCACAAAAGCACAGTCAAACCGATCCAAACTGATATACTAGAAACAAATAGATATAGAAGAATGAGGCCTCTTGTTGAGAAGAACATGGCTGAAGTCATGAAAGCAATAACAACATCCTTGAGAATGCCCATGACCGCTATATTGTTGCCAACTCGATGCATCTGGTCAACAGTGGTCTCCCCCAAAGACGGTGAAATGTGAAGAATTGTATAAGCACACATAAGGGCAGCATATGTGACGCTAATGACAGCAACAATCAAGAAGCTGACAAAATGGCGATGATTTGCAGCTCCAACACAATTCCCAATCTGCAAAATGAGTAACAACATATCCCTTAGTTGAAAACATCTACTATCGAAATTCTCAAGTGCAAATCTTATCTTCAGAGATTCATGAGCATTATAAATTCTTAATTTAGGCAGCTTAATAAATCTGAAGTGAAGCATTTATCAACAGAAGTCCCTCTTTTCCAAGCCAGGATTAACTAGGGATCTCCAAGATGATCAGCGACGGGGTAATTCTGTGGGGTTTACAATACCTGGCTAGTTCTTTTTTTATTATTTTTGCCCTCTTCGTCGAGACTTGAGAACTTAAATCTAGTTCTCAAAACCTACTTCAACTTATAAGAAGTGACCCACTGAACCTTCTTATAGCTGGAGATTAGATGAATTCTTCAGCCTATAACAGATAAATAGAACATGATGCAAGAAAAAGGCCACGTGAGCTTACAAATGGGCAGTGATGATCCATGTCTAACACACACATCCCACATGTACTGCAGTGATGAGCTCTAGGCGACTTCGGTTGTGAGCAGTAATGGCAGAAGGTATAGTCTCGTAGCTCATCTTTTCGTACAGCTGGATAACTACCCCATACTATTGACTGTGGCGTGCCAGGATCACAGAAGGCTGCCAAGCTGAACATTGAAAGAGTAGAGACGCCCAATATGAAAGCAACCATACAGTGGAAAAATCCACAAAAATATCCCTTTGAGAACAGAACTGGGTATACTGCCCACACACCGCCACCTGCATCCCCATAAAACAAATCTATCAGATAGTCAACAACCACCAAAGCAGTGTAAGCTTGATCAATATTTGGTAGACAATAGGTCACATTACAATAAATCAAGGACATTACTCTAGGAAAGATGTTCATTAAACTGCGCACCAGAAAGTGCTGAAAATTACTCTAGGAAATTAACATAGAGCAGGGAAAAAAAGGCATAAGAACAAGTCAAGCAAATTATTTGAGGGCCAAAAACATCTTCAGGTCAACAAATTAAGAGATTCCATTCACAGACACTTGCACAGGGTGCAAGCCTCGGAAGGCTATTTAACAATGGTAACAGCACAGATAAATAAGCAGGAAAATTGGAAAGTACATAACGGAATCGTTGAAACCCAGCACTTTTAAAAATAAAGTTTGACACGGGGTAGATGGTGTTAAAGTCGGAACATGGTGAAATAGAAATGAGTATAAGAAAATCAATCTCTTCTCCAATAAGACCATGTTTAAGAACTCGGGAGGAAGGCAAACAAACATGTCATATGACAGACAGCACAACATCAGGCAAAGGAAAATATCTATACAACGTGCAACCCATACCTCACTTAGATCTATAAGGGTCTTTCTTGAAATAAAAAAGTTCATTTGTACTCAAACTCCCCGTCTTTTCGGATAGGCATCCATCAAATCAAATTTTCAAAAAAAAAATCAAATTTGCTTGACTTGCTTAAAAAGAGAAAAAGGAATATACATCGGATGTACCACCTCACATTTTATCTGTTTTTGAGCATGTGTATTTTTTTTGAGCTTATTACCTCAAATTTTATTTGTTTTTGAGCATGTGTATTTTTTATGAGCTTATTAAAGTTAATAAGTTAGATTTTTAATTTTTTTTCCGTCAAAACTCAAATTTAACTAAGCTTATATTTAATGTTTTTGAGTTTTATTGTAATTTTTTTGAGCTTAATGTTTAAGTAAATGAACTCAAAAACTTTATTGTAAAACTCATAATTTTTAAAACAAAACTCAAAAACTTTATTATAATGCTCAGAAACTATACAATTGGTGGTAATACATCGGATGTATAATCTACTTATTGGCTTAAAAAACAGATTTAAAAACGATGCTTTTATTTTTGTTGTATAAAAACAATTATATGCTGTCTATGTTACTAACTGGAAAAGATTTATAAGGAAGATTTTGCATACATATGAGAAAGAGCATAAATATGAGGAGGACAGCGACAAAACAACGATCACGCAAACGTCTCCAGCGTAGAAGTTTATGTTGATGTTTGCGGTCATCTTGCTTAGTTATGGCCCCACACCAACCACACTTAAAAACAGAAGCATTGGAGGGTAGAATAAGTCGCAAACCGCAACCCCAGCAAATGGATTCATAATCTTGTGTTACTGAAGATGGATGTTGTTCCTACAAAATATAAACATGAATGAGGCAGTTAAGTAACGGCATTTATTAGACCCCTTAAAACAGATATATGAGTGTTAACACTAAAATGGGTAAGTATCGTCCCACATGTGCATATAAGATAATTCTGTTGTTTATTTCAACTATATGACCCGTTTAAGCTCAAGAAGGATATTCCGGTCTTAAATGAGAATTTGTGAACAACATTAATGTTGTTATTAAAAGGTTAGTATCAAGTTTGTACATTTGTATCAGACAGATTTACAACTCCGGTCTTGAATGTGTGGCATACAAATGTTAGTATCAAGTTTGTACATTTGAGATTGAGTAGTTGAATCAAAGTAAAAGATTGAAAATGATTAATTAAAAGGTAAAATCATCCGTAAATCTGTCTGATACAAAGTTGTAATTCAACCTAATTAGATGAATCAAGGCTACCAACAAAATAAATAAAAGCAATTCCCTTGTTATTAATTATTTAGAAAGCAAAGCATCAAGAAAAAGGAGAAGATTCTGACAAAAAAAAAAAAAAGAAAAAAGAAAGAAAAAGAAGAAGAAAAAAAAAGGAAGGTGAGACTTACTATGTCGCTGGTAATCGTCTCCGACGACGGAGAGTTGACGTTGACGCTGGTTTCTTGGATGTTGACTGTGGATAACACAAAACCCCAAGTTAAGGTGAGATACTAATTAGTTATGTATAAAATAGAGAGACCAACACAAAATACAAGTTACCGGCGGCAGCCATGGCGGAGGAATGGAAGATGGACCAACCAACCCAAGTCAAGCAACCTCCATTAAAAGCCTGCCCAATTCAATCAATATAGCCATATAGGGAAGATTTACTTGACTATGACTTTTCCATTCATAGGATTATATACATGCTTTTTTTTTTAAAAAAAATTTAAAAATTTATAATTTTTTAAATTTAATTGAATTTATATGGATTGTTTTCGAAAAAAGTAAAAGGTGTTTATTAGAGTAATCACGATAATTCATGTTCTTTCAAGTTTATATTACGCCACAACAAACTCAAACTTTATGTACAAAACCAATCTTTATAGATTAGTCTTGAAGCAAAATAAAATTAGATCTCAACTTGATAATGTCATTTGTAGTTTGTAATTGAAAGATTAACAATGTAATTAAAATTAAATAAATACTACTTCATGTCGACAAATCATATTACCAAACTACCAGAACATTCTCAACAATATGCAAATATGAAGGACCCTTCACCTAAACAATATGCATTGTTAAATTTTGGGGTTAGGCCGTATTCTCTTAAACTTAAAGTTAACTCCATTTAAGTTTAGTTCACCTCTTATGAGTTCAGAATAGTTCCAGCTCAAATAAGTATAGTCCAGAAAGTTCAAAAAAAAAAATTAAGTCAAAAGAACAAGGCCTTAATCCTCAAGTAAAAAGCAAATTACGAATTTAGGTTGAATTGCGAATGAAGCTCAACATAAAGTGACCTGAATGTGAACAACTCAACCCTTACTTGGCCTTAAAAAAGGGAAACTAGCCGAACATAAACATGACTTGAGGCAAAACGGGCAGCCAATAATGAGTTGGACTGAGCTAAGTATACAGTGTCTCGAAAGACTGATTAGGCTTGGTACTGCAAAGTAGTCGAAACCCCTCAGTGCTACGCCCTCTCTCAAAAACCATGGCTAGTTGTCACCGTTTTTTGCGTAATTATCAATTTCTTGACCCTAATAAACTCCTATACGTATTTTGTATAATTGTATTACCAAGTTTTGGTCTTGAGTTTACTCATTTACAGCCTATTTCATTGACAGTCGACCAAGTGTTTTACAAAGTCAGCTGTTAACAATCTCATCACAAATGACAATTTTTGGTCGTCATATATTGATACGTTCTCAATCAGTTGATTCACTCAATGCTAAAAATATCAACTTTTCATTAAATAGTCCTGTTATCCAACGTGCACCTGCAATGGCTGCAGCCAAACACTTGCAATCGAGTCTAACCAACATACATGTATACGTTTGCAACCACGTCTGCCATAAGATGTTATGTATGCAAATATGCAATTACTCACTATATAATTATTATTACGCTCACTACGAACCCTCTATGATTTGATGAACCAAGACTAAGAAGTTGTAGTATGCCTGAAACAGAAAGTAAAGCGCTTTTCATTACATCTGGACAACCTGTTCTATGATTTCCAATCAGAAACAAAATCGGCGTCCACAAGTAGGCAGCTGAGACGAACCATTGTTTCAATTCATTCATATATCAGCAGTAAGGGACAAAACTACCTGCAACACACACATAAAGGCAAACTATATTAAACAAGTCATAGATGAAACCCTTGGCGTCTAAAATGAGATTGAGTCTTGTATGAGTCGGTTATTTGATTATGAGAATGTCTTTTAAGTTTGTGTTATGTGATAGATATGAGATAATGAGAATGTCTTTTTTTTTTTGAAGTGAGATAATGAGAATGTCTTGTAAGTTTGAGAGTCTGTGAGATGGAATAGTCTAACATCTTAACCAAAGTAATGCTGATGGTCTAATCCTGGTCAAGCCAGTATTGTATTACAAGGGCACGTCTAAAATGCCATATAGTCCACTGTTATTGTTATCACTTCAACTAGCAAGTAGCAAGTAGCAAGTAGCAAACTTATTGTTAGAAGGCCAAGCAAGAATTAAGGAATCGTCGGTTTGAAGAAGAAAGAGAAGGGAAATAAGAAAGGAAAAGGGAATAAAGGATAACATGTCTATAACGTGATGGCAACAAGAGGAATGGTAGCTTATCGGTGGCAATGTGTGGAGCTAGCTGGTTTAGTGATACAGCAGCAAGATCTCCAGGAAAGGTACCCCCTTAACTCGCTCAGCGTGGATGGGAATGAGGTAGAGAGTTTTTTTGTAATTTATCAAAAACATAACCAAAAAGGGAATAATTCAAAAACACAACCAAGAGGGATTTGAGGTCTGCGGTTTACTTTCTTTATGCCCTGACCAAACTCCCCTAAGAGCATTAATCGTCTCTAGATTTGAGGAGAAAGTGTAAGCTACCAAATCAATAAGCGTGTACAAGATGACTTTTTGATATACACTCTCGTTGTAAGAGTTAGACGAAAACAATTGCTGCAGAATGAACCATTCATCAGGCATAAACAAGGCACCACTGGAATATGAAATCAGTTTTGTCCAAGTAGGAATATAAGACAAAACCTTTTATCTGATCCATTCAATCTCCCTAAATGACGCAAGATGGCCAAGTAGATATCTAAGGGCTAAGAAATAGATGAGAGGAAATAAAGGTGTACCTTTTCTCCAGGTTTAAATGGAGGTTGACCTTTGTAAGGGCATGTGCTGCATCTGAAAGCATCCCCTAGTCCGCACTGTAATATGAGAACGCTCATCAGCAGAAAAATCACTAATTATGTTTAAGAAAAAAAATAATCTAACTCAACTTGTTGATAGGATGATCTCAACACTATGGGCAGCCCATCAAGAATTAGTTAACCCAGCCCAAAAAAAAAAAACTCAAAGAATATATAACAATGCAGTTTTAGTTTGTACTACTTCCATCTCAATCATTTGTTTACCTTGGATAAAAATACCCCTCAGAATAAAAAAAAGTAAACAAATAATTGGGAAAAGGGGAGTATAGTGATAACGAATATAACAGTGTTTTCACTGTTTACATGTTGGGCTACTATCAATTTGGGCCCATCTCATGCTATACAAATAATCAACTTTGACCTTTCTGCTATCAAATAGCATACAATGAAATGAAACACATACACTGCCACATCCAGATCCAGATTGAAGCAGTTCCATTGTTGAGTCCAGTTTGTCTACTTTCTGCTCTGCTTCTGCCCTTCCACAGACGCAATTTTTGCAGGCTTTCCTAGTGATTCCCACTTCGCAGTCACCAACTGTAATGACCGCTTGAATTAATATGCATATACTCTGATAGACTATTTGTTGAGAAAGAAATATTTGGAGACAAATAAACAGCCTTACCCGGGGGCAATTGTGGCTTTTTACGGTCTTCCTCAGTTAACAAAGAGTCCTCATCGATCTGATCAAAATCATCACTAAATTGAACCACAGGCAAGCCTTTCGATAATTTAAGGGGATACGATGACCCGAGTTTCCAAGATGGCTTTTTGGCTTTGATCTGCAAAATGAGAAACACGCAGCTCATGACGAACAAATAATCACAGCCCAGCAACTATGTTAGCGATTTGCTGTCAACTACCACCTACATTGCAATGTAGAAACATTAAATGAAATAACTCGATAAGAGTAGGCTTAAACCACACAGACAAGGGGGTATAAAAATATATCAGTGTGTTCTAATTAGATACGGAGTATCAAATAGTTTCTTTAGAAACAACTGGAATATCTAAAACAAAACTTTTAATCTGTCTATGTCACATGACGAACAGAGAGCTATCAAATGAGATTTTTAAGAAACACTGAATTTATTTACGCCTCACTAGAATATATTATCCTAAGTCACCATAGGTTATTTTCATCAAATAAATCTGGTAGAAGAAACAGCCTCAACAAGGAACAGCGCAAAAGAAGGGGGTAAAAGGATGCTCTGCAATTTGCTAAGAATCAGTTTATTTTGCAGCATCCGTTGAGTTAAGATTTGGGCCGAGTTGGACCAGGAGGGAGCCATCTTGAACGCAAAAGCTCTACTACCAGTTGTTCAGGATGTTTACAGTGCTGTTAAGGAACTATTGTGTTCGCATGAGATTTTGGAGTGGGTCAGGGTAGTCGCTATGGTCTGAGTTGAGGCCAAGGGTGGTCTGAATCAGGTTTCAGTACGTAGTTTGACGAAACTCACTACGAGATAATTAACCTTTGCAGAGCACAATGCGAGATCCAAAAACTCCAGACCAAACAAAAACGGCAGAGAAGAAAACAGATACTCAAAAGAGATTCAAGAAAGCTGACAAGTGCAAGCTAGCAAGTGCCTTGAGAAACAACGTGGCTTATGAAAATTAACTAGTAGCACAGGAGACAAACTCTAACAAAGTACTTATAAAGTGAGTGGAAAGGATCAACACCAATAATTCTATAAAGTGATAGCACAAATAGGCCACTTACAGCTAAACCTTGAACTCCTGAATATACATCTAATGGCAGTTGAATAGTTTCTGGTTGAGAGAATCCAGCTTTAAGTATCTTCCCCTGAAGTGAAGAAAGTATCTATACACCGATAGAAAAGAATATATGGTCAAACTTATGCCCTGGCAAAAAAAGAAGGTAATGGATACACAAAACAACAATTTATGGCTATGGATCTATGCATATGCCTAACAAAACAAACAACACCGTAGAGTACCCTTTCTGAAGGAAGATCAGCCCCAAGTTGAGTAAGGTATATAAGAACTTTTCCATCTGGCTTTGCAACTCTAAACAATTCAGAAATCAGAGGAATAGCAGGAAAGTCACGTATTTTGGAGACGCCAACAACGACATCCACAGAAGATGAATCCAAGGGAAGTTTACCTGATGTATTCAAAGCGTTAGATACTTTCAGACAGACAACAGAATCAAATAGTACCCCCTCCCTTCCTTTTAATGGAAAATGCTAAAACAGCAATTTTATCCCTTGAATTAGAGAAACAGGGAGAATGTTATTGTGATAAAGGGAGTGACGGTAGAGGGGACAATAAAAATGGGGAGGACGGAGCATAGGTTACTAGTGGTGAAGACAGGAAAATTACTTAAATTGGCAGCCTGAGTGATAACCATAGCGGTATCAAGGTCTTCCATAGCAAACTCGGCATCCCTTGTGAATTTGGATATGGTACTCAGCAACAACACCTCGTCGTCAGTAATGGCCAGAACCGTCATGATTATATGCCTAAATTATTAAAAATCAGCCACCAAATGTTGGTTAATCATTCCTAATTAATAACTATGAAACTAATTAAAACATGATTAAATCAAATAAATGAGGCGCGGACGCAGGATTTGAGGAGGGGGAAGTTACGGGAAGACAGCATTGTTTTTGGCTTAAAATTTCAAGAGCAGCTTAGAATTGTTATTAACTTAAAGCATTGAAGAGCACCCTAGAATTGTTATTTCATGAGATGCAGCTATCATGAAACTCCGCCACATATAGATATAGCTGGTGGTCTTGGCTTAAAAATTTCAAGAGGACCTTAGAAGTGTTATTTTTGTGCTATCAATTGAGCGTTAAAAAGCGATAATCCCGGGGGGCGCTACGATCTACTAATAACCTAAAGGCGATGGCATAAATATAAAAAAAACTCAACCTTTACAGAGAAGTGAACACCCACCCCAGGACACAGCATTTTGTAGAAGTTATAAACCAAAATAAATCTCGGAAATGAGTCAACATGACAATAAATCCGAATAATAACAAATTCAAAATCATCTAATTAATCAACTAACTAATTTAATGAGAAAAATTATCTGAAATAGGGTTTGGGGGAAAGATGAGATAATTAAATTAAATAAGCAATAATTGAACCGAAAAAACTAGAATTACACAAATAGAGTAACAAGCCGGTAAGCAGAGGCGGATCCAGGATTTGAGTAAAGGGGTGGCATAGTAAGAAAAAAATTGCGGACAACATTTATACATTAAAATTCTGATATCGTCAAT
>VHZZ01011978.1:18389-32102 GCA_009801015.1 Silene noctiflora | reverse complement strand
GAGTAAATTACTAGAAGAAGATGAGTGACACTTAGTAGTAACTTGGGTCCAACCAGGGTCATCAGCAACAGGGTCCTCACCATCCATGGAATCAACATCATCCTCAACTACAGTATCCATATTGAGAACAGGAATCCCCACAATCTCACCAATCGATTTTGTGTTCCTCGCATCAACAGATTGTAGAATCCCTATCATTTCAGAGTTGGTCGTTGCAATATTCAAATTAGTTGACTCTACCATAGCGTCACTAATATCTAGACGCAAATTGTTATCAATATTAGTAAAGGAAACTTGAATTTTAGCTTTGGATGTAAGTATTTGTTTTTTGAGGTAAGATTTGGATATTGATTTATTTGCCATTTGCAACTGAAACCCTAATTTTCTAGAGAGGATTTTCTCTCTCTAGATTTCATTCTCTATTTCTTTTGTTAGGATTTTTCTTCTTTGAACCATCTTTTTATACTTTTTCCTTGCATGCATGTATTTAAGACCATCTTAATTAAATTAACATGTAATTTATCATATCATTAGAGTCGTTTAAAAAGGGTCTTAAACTAACAAGTGGTATCAGAGCATTGTTATTCATATGCTTGTCATCTTAAGATGATTTTATCATTTTATGAGATAAATTGATAAAAATACAATATTATGGTGTTAAAATTAGTTTTATCACAAAATTTTAATTTGCATGTAGTAATCTGGTCCTAAAATAATTTGGGTCAAAATTTTGAATTTTATGGTATTTTATAGCATATAATTATATTTTACCGACTTAAAATGAGTTAATATGCATTATTTTTTGTTAATTGTTAAAAAAAATTGAGTTGCATGTCAATTTTGGGCTTTTTATTTATATATATTCACTTGCATGTTATATTTATGAGAAGTAGAATTTTAGAAGTTAATTTGATTAATTTTCATAGTTTATTAATTTTTATGTGATAAAAATTGGTAAATAGTGATTAATTTGTGAATAAATGTCTAATAATTTTTTATGGTAAAAGTTTTTCATTTTTTTATCTTCTGTAAATTGTTCCAAGAAGTTCAAAAAAAATATTCGACTTTTCCCATAATTTTAGTATTTAACTTGGAATTAATTAGTAATAGTTGCACAATTATTAGTTAATTTATAAAATTGTTATAAACTGAATTTATGAGTTAAATTTTTGACATGCATTTATTTATGGTAAGGTACCAGAATGTATAAAATTTTAGGATATAAATTTTTCATAAGGGTTGTGATTAATTTGTTTTTATTACATAAAAGTTGTATTTTATAAGGATTTTAAGATATAAATCAACTCGACTTCGAGACCTAGGTCACCCTAGGGATTTTAAGATATAAATAAACTCGATCCCAACACAACTACAATCATTTACCGGATTCATTACAATGATCATATCATGATTTCCCTTATGGACCCGTGACACCCTCGTCCCTTTAATCAATTGTTCACATCTCTACTTTCAGTGCTTTGTTATTTCGTTTATTTACATTTTTGTTGTAGTATTCTAGTTTACTTCTCAACCCAATTTGTGACACAATGACATAGCTACTTGTATTTGATAACCATTTGATAACCTACCCTTTGTGATCCGACCTCTACTTGCTACTTTCTAGTTAGTTGAGTATAAATATTGTTTGATAGGGTGTGATGACCTAGCCCTCACCAAGTAGCTTATCAAAGATGCCAAGTCCATGATCTTTCCAAGCAAAATATGTCGTATATTCGTGCAGCGAGTTAACTACCTTCTTCCCGTTTCTCACTATGAAAAACCAATTATCAAGAAGCAACAAGCTTCCCAAGAAGACTCCTCCATTCTTATTATACCGTCTTACTCCTTTGAGTTTGAAGAATTCACCGTCAACGGCCCAAATGTTGTTGAAGGAAATGACTACTTGACAAACTTAATGAAACATGTCCATAAGGAGGCATACAAAGATAGGGCAATTGCATATTATGCCCAATATCCCCCACTTCTTCACCTAGCTAAGGAAGGACTACTTGATCCTAAAATTCCTTTACTATATTGGGTGGATAGGAAAGTGTTCTTTCTAAATGTCGACCTAGATGAGGGGGATGAGAGCCGGGTATCTAAGAATGAGGAGCGGGTTATTTATGAGAACGGTGATGATGTTTAAACCAGCAATGATGAAAGTATTAAAAGCCAAAGAGGTGAAGATGATGGTGACTCTAGTTCCATGGAAGAGAGCGAAGATGAGTCCATCATTAGTAGTGGATGTTGATGAGTGGAAAAGTGATGGACAAAAGGAGGACGACATATGTGAGGAGATGATGGCTTCCATAGCATTGTTCTCTTGGTACATCTTATTGATTCTCCTTCCGCTCTTTTAGCTTAACTTTTATCTCATGTTTATAGTCTCCTAACTTGCATTTTTATTTATATATATCATGAGTAGCATAGCCCATTTAGTGTGTAATTCTTGGACCCTTCATGGCTATGAGTTCTTGAGTCCTAAAATCATCAAGGGACTCACACCTTGGTCCTATTGAGGTGATTATATTTTTACTCCCACCATAAAGAATCCAAAATGACAAATTACTTTGCATGCATTTCATACATGGCCTATGACCAAATCTCCCCCGTTTTTGCACTAGTGATAGAGTTTTGATTGTTTTGGGGAAGATTTGCTCATAGGCAACCTAAGTTAATTCAAATTAGCTTTCAAATTGACGGACCACATGCATCACTTAGCTTAGTTTAGCTTAGATTGCATCACTTATATATTGCTAAAGCATTCATTCATGCATTTGCATTGCATTCCTATACCCACTATTGTACATTGAGAACAATGTCCGAAATAAGTGTGGGGATGAGAATTATTAATCCAAAATCCATAAAAATTTGAAAAACTTTGAAAAATCTAAACATGTTCCTTATTTTCATAAAACAAAAATCCTAAAAATTGGAAATTTAAAAAAAAAAAAAAAATCAAAAACATTTTATTTACTTTATAGTGTTCAGCATGGAATTGTATATACTTTTGTGTTTGTCACTCTTTTCACATAGGGACTATGCCACGTAGTTCATTAGAGCATGTGCATTAGAGTTGTATATATGTAGGTTGCATCACGACATAAGGAAATTTTTTGAAAATGCCTGAATGAAAAACATGACAAGTGTGCATACGCCATTGTAGATACTCTTTCTACTTAACACTTTGTTTGCTAGAATAGTTTTAAAAAACCCTTTTTAGTGCCATTTTAGTATCGTTCGACCCATGCACAAGGGCCTAGTCAACAATACCTTGTGGTGTGATAATTCCTTGGCTACTGTTTATTCGTAGGTGACCCTTGATGCCATGCAACCATTCTTTCACTTCTACTATGATTATTATGTCAACAAAAGGGAATGGGCACTATAATCGTCAAATTGAGTTCAAATGCCAAATAAAAGCCAAAGAGTTTGAAAGTATTGTTAAGAAAATCCCAAGTCCTTGATTAGGGGATGCACATGGAGGCTTTTATGCTTTTCTAGAGTACCCTCACTATATATGGGGTCACTCTCAATTTCGCTTCAACGAGGAATTGTGTATTGTCGATCACCGTCGCGTCCCTAAGTCATTGACCAATCAATCAAATGAGATAAATGCGCAATTGTCAAATGTTACAAAAATGGGAAATTACCCAAAGAAAAAGCAAACCGCAAATGAGAAACTCATGAACTTCAAATCCTTCATTTTACCCAATTTATGGTCCTATCTTTGTTTCATGGTGGAGAGGGGACGACTCTTCCTTTTGTCCAAGCTAGAGGGGGAATTCCGCGATCCTACAGTGTTTTATAATGCCATAAGGACCTTACTCTTGATGAAAGTATCTAGTAATTATGGACGAACATAGCCTAGTTTAGCACTACTTGGAGGTGATTTCTTTCTATCCTTTTAAACCTAGTGGTTTGTAGAACTAGTTTCTACGATGGATTATGTACGCTTAGATCGTTTATCTTTTACTGCTTCTGCCACTTAGATGAGGAAAGTGGTCATTCTTTTGTAGATGAATCCTTTGATATGATTACGTGCTTAAAGTACGATGCATCGCCATTTTGGCAAGCCCCACCTTGCCTTCCAAGAAGGCATTCTACCTCATGGATGTCTTGTTGTGAGTTGAAGGGGCGGAGTGAGACCCGCTAATTGTCTCACATTGGCTATATTATTAAAACAGTTTAAATAAGGGTCATAGTTCTAGTCACCTCTTTATTCAGGACGAGCAAAGGTTTGGTCTGGGGATATTTGATGGGACTCATATTCACGCACATTTAGTCCTCTAACTAGATTTGTTCCACATGCTTTTACGTGATTATTAGGGTCGTTTCTTGTCTTTAGCCACTTATTTGCTATTATATGAGGTTTTGGTGCCTTTAGTAGGAGAAAAGCGCTAACCTTGCTTGATCGGAGCATTTCAGAGCTTAATTGATCGCATTGAACGACCAAACATCAAACAGGAGATCGAGACTAAAGGCCTTAGTCAATAACGCAAGTTTTCGGGCAATGAGGAGGAACCCCCACGAATCCAGACCAGCCCCCACGACTTAGGGGGCAGCCAAGCCAAAGAAATAAGGAAACAAGGAGAGCTCGATGGAGCTCTGCCCAGCTCGAGTGAGCTTACATTCAGCTCGAGCGAGCACTTCCTAGCTCGAGCGAGCCAACTAACAAGATTTCACACATGCAAAGAGAGGAGCCGCACGTGCTACTCTAGCTCTAGCAAGGCTTGGATTTCGTCAAGGGGACTAATCTTCATTTAAGGCCTCAGTTAACCCTAATACTTGTACTTAATATAAATAGTTCATCTAATTATAACAAGAGGAGAATGCCACATCATCTTAGGGACTTCATATTAGCTTAGACTACTCTCTAATTAGCTTAATTACATCTTAATCTTTCCTTAATTATTGTTCAAGAAATCTTAGATCTAGTTTGGTAATTGAATAATTCTTGGGTTTGTATTGAAGAATTGAAAACTCTTAATCATCAATCAAAACATTCTTCTATTATTCTTCCGTTTCCTTTGTTCATCTTAAGTTAGTATAATTCCTTTTTTCTTTCATAATTCTTTGTTAATTGCTTTACTCAATCATCATGTTTATGCTTGTAAAGATGTTTGACACCTTTTATGACATGTTTACCATGATGATGTATGATTAGTCCTCTAGCTATGATTTTTGGGGGATTAGGGGAGTAACCATGGGTTAGATCTATACTTAATGAGTTCATATGAATGACTGTATGTTGTGTTTTCAACTTATGCACATGTTATGTTTGATGAAATGCTTGATTGACAACCTAACATGATTCTTTATCTTGTCAACAAGACTTGTAAGACATAAACTAACTCAAGGATTGTTATACCATGCATATAGTTGAAGAGGGTGAAACAAGTCGTTGTAGGTGTCGTAAGCTTTGAACCAACTCGACTTCAAGACCTAAATCTCTCTAGGGATTGGAAGACATAATTCAACTCGATCCCAACACAACCACGATTGTTTGTTTGACTCATTATTATGATTGTACCATGATTCCCCTATAAACCCATGACACCCTAGTGTTTTTTAATAATTTCCTTACATCTCTATTTACTTGCCTTGTTATTTCATTTGTTTACATTTTCGTTATAATAGTTTAGTTTACATCTCAAACCCAAATTGTGACACAAAGACGTACTACTTGCATTGACAAGCGTTTGATGAACCATTCATTTGTATCCGACCTTTACTTAATACTTGGTAATTAGTTGAGTAAAAATATTGTTTGATAGCTTTGACGACGAGCCTCTATCACACATTCGCCTAATTAACAAAATAACGACTCCAAATTGACGTAGTTAATATAATATTGTTTTACGCATACAAAGACTTTAAAAATAACTATATTTAACAAACAATATACAAGGAATAAAAGACAAAAGAAACAATAATATAATATTCTTTGGGACATTTCATCAAACACTTAGTACTCAAATTCTTCAAAAAAAATGTTTTAAAAAAAATACGACAAACTAAACTTCAAATTACAGCATATCAAATTACAGTCAGGTATGTTATAAAAAGAACACTCAGTACCATGATAAATAACTCAACTGAAAGGCGGAAAACCAAATAAATGAGAAACTAAAATACACTTACGAGAACGTATATTCAAGAATAAAAAAAAATTTTAAATCCTCTAAGAAAGTCGTTGGCATCAAAAATAAATTACTTAGAGACAAAAAGGATGAAAGTGGAATTACACCATGTAAAACACAGCACTAATTTTCTGGAAAAATAATTTTGGGGCATGGGTGAAGCCAGAGGTCGAGATTGGAGATAGCGGTAGTCGTAATTTTGGGAAAAAAAGGGCATATGTGGCACTTCAGTAATTACTGACTTGAGGTATGTAGGGGCACAAGCAGTCTGAAGATGACGTAGACCCCCTATACTCTTTTATTATAATTTATAATATATTTCCCATGCCCTTGTTATATGCTCAAATTAAATAATCTCCTCCTTCCCAAATCTGTCAAATCCCTTCTCTCTCTTTCTCCAATTAAATTCTTCAATTTGCCTCACTCATCATCGTATCCCTCTCTCTAACATTTCCGTTACCAAGGTCATAAAATAAAACCCGGCTAGGTGAAAATCCTCAAGGGAGGGCGCCTAGGCAAGATTGGGTAAATGGCCGAGGACGGAGTGAAAACCCGAAAGGGCGCTCCGGGTAAAATGAAGAATCGAGTTGCGGGCCATGAGAGTAGTGTAAGGAATAAAAGCTAGATCGAAAACCCGCAAGGGAGGGAAATCTAAGCAAAATGACAGATTATAAAAATAACGGGAAAAAAAAGAAAGAAAAAAAAGAGTTGCTTGGTTACTTGTGCTTTTATCTTGGAGATGGCGACATAAGGAGGTTTGAAGGGTGGATTGGGATAGTACATTTGAAGAAGTAAGGGGGGATGGGTGGTGAAGTGAGATGATTTGAACTACATTGTGTTTTAAATTTTCATATTTTGAGATGTAGTTGTTATTGGATATTGTTGCATAGTTGGAGGTTTGTGTGATACTCATTGTTTTAGAGTTTGTGTTGATTTTATCTAGATCATGTGCCTACTTGAAGAAACATTCAAGGATTGAGAGTTGAGAGGTGGTTAGAGTAGTAATGGTTATTGGAGTTGGAGCAAGCTACTCACGTTTCGCTATATAGACCTTGGTGTGGGTTTACTTTAACTTGTCCTTGGGTTTTACTCGAGGACGAGTAAAGGTCTAAGCGTGGGGGAGTTTGATTAGTCTACTTTATTAGAGGTTAATAAAGGTTATTTTGATGGTTAATTTGTAGGTTGAGAAGCATTTTCGGTGGATTTTAGTTCATATGTCTTTGGTGTTGCTTTTGGGATGGACTTGTGTGTACTTATGGTTAAATGGATTTATTTCTTGTTATGTATGGAGATGTCTTCTTTGGAGGTTGGTATTGGGCTAAAGATGTCATGTGAGTGTGGATTTTGAAGCAAGTCAAGGCCCAAAGACTAAGGTCAAAGCAAGAAAGCATCACGAGGTAATGCCACTCCTAGAGGCAAAATTCCACTCGGAGTGACAAGGCAAAGACTCTTGAACTTCTAGCCTCTTGGAGAGGCAAAATGCCACTAGGAGAGGCTCGGCATTGGATTCCAACAACTCCTTAATTCTCCTTTATTGTGGTAATTATGCTCATATTTTATGAGACTTTATGGAGATGCTCCTTGAAGACCTATATAAGGAGATGATATTGAGCACTTTGGACATACTTTCTACATACTTCTCTACATTTTAATCATAAAAATACACAAAAAAAATTTCCAATTTTTAGTTTATTTTAGTAAGTTTTATTTGTATGGAGGGCTAAGTTCTACATCTTGGAACAAGTTCTTGAAGCCTATTTAGTTCTTGAATTGTAAGACATTTATTCTATTTCTATTTCATTGTTTGAATATCAAGTTTAATTTGGTTTAATGTTGGTTTGTTAATTATGCATTTAGAATGATCAACTAGTTGTTATTAGTTAATTAACCATTGCTAGATTAGGTGAATGATTCTTTTGTTTGTTTATTTATTCCATTGTAGCAATTATAATTCATCAAGTAGTATGCTAATTCATCATTGTTGAGTTATAAAAGATTAAACTTGTATGAAGCAAAATGAAGCATCGCTTGTATTCTTCATTCGTTCATCTTTGCTAAATTCCATTGCTTTATTCTACAATTTTGATACAATTAAGCGCTTGACTAAATTGACAATTTTGTAAGGGTTATTTATTTACGCTTGTAGCTTATAACTAATCTCATGTGGAATTAGAAGTAAACAAACTTCATAGCAAAGTTTTCAACAATAGAATAAATTGGAAGATTCAATGATCAATTCATAACTAATTGGTGGAAATTACTTGGCCCAAGAATTATTTTCATATTTCTTTACACATCCATTTATTTATATTGTTTTACATTTTATTGTATTAGATTACTATTTTAGTAGATTAAATCAATCAACATACCAAAACTCCCCATTTTGTTACTTAACTTTTGCACACATTAAATCAACAAAAGACCTTCCTTGTGGGATCGACCCCTACTTACACTTGCTACTAGTTAGAGTTTGTAATGGATAAAAATTGTAATTTGGAGACTCACGACAAGTCTAGCAAAATTTTGGCCCCGTGGCCGGGGAAGTCAATTTGTTTTTTTTGTGTGCTTGTAAATATTGTTCTTTTTAATAAGGGTCTCGTGTATTTTAATTATAAAATGTGTTTTTATTTCCCGCAACAAGAGCATGAATTACTTCATCACTTCTTAGAAAAGCTAGATATATACTTGGTAGATCACCCATCTCTATGTAAGGGTCAAGGTTTTTGGGTTGGAATGAGCCATAGTTTTAACCAAGTTATTCAAATAGATGTTCAAGTACAAAGTGAGGCTGGATTTTTCGAGTCAAAACATGAAAAGAAATGGGATGTGCTTGATCTTTTCATTGAGAATTCCCGACAATTAGAAATGACTAACTCAACTCTAAATCTTACTCCTTGTTTTGATACCTCACCGAACATTGAATCGAGTCCAAATCATGATGACGACCTTGATTATTCTACATATCTTACCTTTGATGTGAGTGCTCCAATTTATGATGAAGAAAAGAGTGATGACGTTGCTTTGATCACCTTGTCCTATATAAAACCCGAAGTAGATTTTACCTTACCCCCGTGTTTTAATGACGACTTCTAGGGTGGTGAATTGAGTGATATCTTATGGGATTTGGGTGACACTTTTGTTGGGAGTGGGAAAAAGACTAACATGCTAATGAATAATGATGACCCAATTTTATAAAGAACCAAACCGTGAGTATGTGATTATTTTTTATATACCTATAAAACCAGACAAAAATGTTATTCATTCTTATATCATTATGAGTTGGGTATGGTTGCTTTCCATTTTTAGTTGTTATGATGTCTTCACTAACTCTTTTGCTAGCTTGTATGATATTATTTTAAGGGCATTAACATGTTCCGCTCTTAATTTAAATGTTGTTTTGATTGAAGGGGTAGTGCTGTGTGAACCCATAGTTGGTTCATGAGCTTGGATTTACGTCGAGCGGGGCGTTAAACCAGCGCTTACAGGAGGCAACTTGGTTTTTGTTATTTGATGCATTTGCTTTAGTTTTGAATAAGGTAGGTTGAGTCCGCCATATGATGCTACATTGGTGATGATGGGAGCACGATTTTCAAGCTTGGATGCTCTCTTTTGCTCGGTAACGTGATTGAGGATCGCATTCCGAGTTTGAGAAGTGAATGGGCACCATCTTAAGCCATACTATGAAGGATTTAAATGAGAAGCGGTCGAGGGAATTGATCTTATCGACCCAATTTATGAAGATTGACCTTATCATTCTGATGTTGAGCCACGACGTTAACTAAGGCGCTTTACGGGAGGCAACCCGATTTGTTTTTATTGGTCATTTGAATTTTAGAAAGTTAGTTTAAATTTCGTTGTTATTTACTCGATTTAATTTCATCTAATGTTTACGTTTGTTTTTGTAGGTGTGTTAAAAAAGAAAAAAAAACAAAAAAAAAACACACGATACACACAGGAGGACACAACACCACACAACACCAACAACAATAAACGACAAGAAGCAGGCAGCACCATTCACAACCGCCGCTCACCTTGGAACATCAACACCCCAGCGGCGGGCCCTTCTGATCCCAGTGCCGCTCACCTCGACCAACACTCAACCCAGCGGATCCGCTATTCTCTTTACCTCGCCACTCGACGCGGCAAACCTCACCCCCAGCAGCTCCGCTTTCTAATCTCGCCCCCTCTGCCCTCAACCAGCAGCCAGCCCCAGCGGCCCCTCCTTCACCACGCCACAGGTACCCCCATGTCTTTCTCTTGTCCTTTTTCCTTCCTCCTTAAACCTGGAACACCAATACAAAAAGAAAAAAAAAAGAACACAACAACTGCAGCACTAGGATTTCGACTTGGATTTGCTCCAATTTACTTTCCAATTCTCCAAATTCTAGTTTAAAATCACTAATTCACATTACCCATTTCCATTGACATTCATTCAAACTTGTTCGAAATTCCGAATTTTTGAAACTCTGGCAGTAGGGATTTCGAAATTTGTTCATTGGGCATTACAAGAGTCAACTTTGTGTTAAAATTCATCATCAATAAGGATTATACACCATCCATTCTCATTACTAAGAGGAAAATTTCTCATCGTTTGGGTACAAATTTCATATTTTGTCTCTTCTTTTTTAATTATTTCTTTGAATTTTCATTCTAGTTTTAATTTAAAGGCATTTTAATTGTTCATTTGAGTATTTGTTGGTGGATTGTTAACATTTGGGRTTGDAATTGTGGAGATTGTTCATTGTTGAGGGAGAATTGAAGTTGTAAGTGAGCTTTGTTGTTGTGGTTGTATATTTGATGGTGCTATTTGTTGAGAATTATTGTCATTGTCGGGATGAGAACTACTAAACGATCTACCACACCCGCTTCTACTTCAAAACAACCCCCTAAAAAGTAAAAGACTACCCAAGACACATCAAAGACCACCACCATTATCCCTAGGAAAATGCCCACTCCCAAACCTGCTTCTTTGACCATTAATCAAGGAGAGATTTGGGATGATTTGCATGAGCGTCATATGGTGGAAAAACGGTTTCTTTGTCATACCACACTCGAGAAGTTGGGTATGCTTAATGTGATGAAATCTTTGTTGAAGAATGTTGGTTTGGAGGATCATGCCTCTACCGGAGATTCCTCCGATACTTCACTTGTGTTCGTATGTATTTCTTTTCCCTTTTCCTTGTTTTCTTATTTGTTGTTCCTCACATTAAGGGCAGTGTAAAGATCAAGCATGGGGGAGGGAACTCCATTGTAAATATATTGTACTTTATTTGCATTCAAAAAAAAAATGAAAAAATGGAAAAAATGGAAAAAATGAACAATGAAAAAAAAAAACAGAGAGAACCCGGCTAGGTGAAAACCTTCAAGGGAAGGAGCCTAGGCAAGATTGGGTAAATGGCCGAGGACGGAGTGAAAACCCGAAAGGGTGCTCCGGGTAAAATGAAGAATCGAGTTGCATGCCATGAGAGCAGTGTAAGGAATAAAAGCTAGATCGAAAACCCGCAAGGGCGGGCGATCTAGGCAAAATGAGAGATTAGAAAAAGAAAGAAAAAAAAAAGAAAAAAAAAGAGTTTCTTGGTTACTTGTGCTTTTATCTTGGAGATGGCGACATAAGGAGGTTTGAAGGGTGGATTGGGATAAGACATTTGAAGAAATAAGGGGGGATGGGTGGTGAATTGCGATGATTTGAACTACATTGTGGTTTACATTTTCATATTTTGAGATGTAGTTGTTGTTGGATATTGTTGCATAGTTAGAGGTTTGTGTGATGGTCATTGTTTTAGAGTTTGTGTTAATTTTATCGAAATCATGTGCCTACTTGAAGAAAGATTCAAGGAGTGAGAGTTGAGAGATGGTTAGAGTAGTAATGGTTATTGGAGTTGGAGCAAGCTACTCACGTTTCGCTATATAGACCTTGGTGTGGGTTAACTTTAACTTATCCTTGGGTTTCACTCGAGGACGAGTAAAGGTCTAAGCGTGGGGGAGTTTGATTAGTCTAGTATCGTAGAGGTTAATAAAGGTTATTTTGATTGTTAATTTGTAGGTTGAGAAGCATTTTTGGTGGATTTTATATCATATGTCTTTGGTGTTGGTTTTGGGATGGACTTGTGTGTACTTATAGGTTAAGTGGATTGATTTCTTGTTATATATAGAGAGGGCTTCTTTGGAGGTTGGTATTAGGCTAAAGATGTTATGTGAGTGCTGATTTTGAAGCAAGTCAAGGCCCAAAGACTAAGGTCAAAGCAAGAAAGCATCACGATGTAATGCCACTCCTAGAGGCAAAATGCCACTAGGAGAGGCTCAACATTGGATTCCAACAACTCCTTAATTCTCCTTTATTGTGGTAATTATGCTCATACTTTATGAGACTTTATGGAGATGCTCCTTGAAGAACTATATAAGGAGATGATGTTGAGCACTTTGGACATACTTTCTACATACTTCTCTACATTTTAATCATTAGAATACACAAAAATAATTTCCAATTTTTAGTTTATTTTAGTTAGTTTTATTTGTATGGAGGGCTAAGTTCTACATCTTGGAAAAAGTTCTTAAAGCCTATTTAGTTCTTGAATTGTAAAACTCTTATTCGAATTCTATTTCATTGTTTGAATATCAAGTTTAATTTGGTTTAATGTTGATTTGTTAATTATTCATCTAGAATGATCAACTAGTTGTTATTAGGTAATTAACCGTTGCTAGATTAGGTGAATGAATCTTTTGTTTGTTTATCTATTCCATTGTAGAAATTATAATTCATCAAGTAGTATGCTAATTCATCATTGTTGAGTTATTAGAGATTAAACTTGTATGAATCAAAGTAAAGCATCGCTTGTATTCTTAATTCATTCATCTTTTCTAAATTCCATTGTTTTATTCTACATTTTTGATACAATTAAGCACTTAACTAAGTTGACAATTTTGTAAGGGTTATTTGTTTACGCTGTAGCTTATTACTAATCTCATGTCGAATTAGAAGTCAACAAACTTCATAGCAAAGTTTTCAACAATAGAATAAATTAGAAGAGTCAATGATCAATTCATAACTAATTGGTGGAAATTACTTGGTCCACGAATTATTCTTATATTTGTTTACATATCCATTTATTTATATTTTTTTACATTACTTTATTGCATTAGATTACTATTTTAGTAGATTAGATCAATCAACATACCAAAACCCCCCATTTTGTTACTTAACTTTTGCACACATTAAATCGACAAAAGACCTTCCTTGTGGGATTGACCCCTACTTACACTTTCTACTAGTTAGAGTTTGTAGTGGATAAAAATTATAATTTGGAGACTCACGACAAGTCTAGCCATTAGTGGTTAGTCAGACGGTGGGATTATTAAAATATGTTTTAAAATATATTTTCTAAATTATAGAATTATGTTGTGAGACGGAATAATATAATAGAATGATAGATGAGTCGGGAATGGATGTGGGCCATGTGTATTGGGCCGTGTTTACAAATAGTAATAGTAATTATAATATTAATAATAATAGTAGTAATTGATAATAATTAATAATACGTAAATAATAATGATAATATAATATAATAATATA
>VHZZ01011976.1:31536-42986 GCA_009801015.1 Silene noctiflora | reverse complement strand
GGCTAACTACTTCACTTTTCTCATATTACAATGTTTGTTCATATGAAAGTTATGGGAATTGTCATATGTAAACTATTGATGGATGAATTTGGTGTATTTTGGAGAGTTGTTGGTTTTACATGCTGGTTTACGTCTTATACGTGTATCCGTTTCATGAACATTGCTGGAATTTTTTTTGGAAATGAGTTGTGTCGATTTTTGGTGAAAACTCGTGTGTAGGAGTCCCCAGCTGGCGGACCGGCGGCCGACCCACTGACCGACTGGGAGCATTCCAGTAGCAGTGTTGCTGTAATATGTGAGTGTCGTCCCAGCCGGTGAACCGGCAGCCGGTTGGCCGACAGAAGAGACACTGAAGTGTAGAATTTTATCTTGGCGGCTGCCCCAGCCGGTGGACCGGCAGCCGGTCCACAGGCCGGCGCCGAGCATTTGTGATTTTTGCTCTAAAAATTTTGTGGAAGTAGCCTCTGCCGATAGGCCGGCGGCCGGTCACCCGGCAGGCAGACCCTTTGTTTCAGACTTTGTATAATTGACCCGTTGCTCCAGCCGGTTGGCCGGCGGTTGGTCACCTGGACCGGCTGGGAGCCTCTGTTCCATTGTTTCCTCTCTTTTCGTTCAAGGTATGGTAGATATGGTTCGAATGTATGGTTTGTCTACATTTCAATATAATTATATGGTTTGTTTACATCTCCTTATGTGCTTTGAATTGATTTCAATATATATTCATGATATGTCATACTTAGTCCATGATTAAGCTATCATATGCTTTGATGTTTAGAACTGTGTCCGGAAGGTATTGATATCAACTTACCTCTATGCTTGGCTACTACCATAGATCTTCCCCCACACTCGTGCGGTACGGGCGAGTGGTGTACTCGATTTGTGTATATATAGATCGAGTCTTGGATGCGGAGTTATGTGCCGCATGTCGAATCGGGAGGGAGTACCTTATGAGAGTCTGGATCCAGGTCTTAGGCTAGGATGTACCTTGATAGTTATCCTACCAAGGGTTGCGTTAATGTCCTAAGAGTATAGGGTCTTTGCATGGCGTTGCGTAGTAGTTGATCTTTCGTTTAGGACCGCGTGTTCTTTGATTGTTGGTGTCTCGGACATGTTTTAAAGGTAACCTCTGAGCTGGACACTTGTTTGATTATACGTGGTGTATTGGCCATGTTTTAAAGGTAACCTTTGAGTCAGACACCCGCATGATTATGTGTGCTATGATCCTATCGGACACTAAAGGTGATATGCAAGCCTTTAGTTGCGATACGATAGCCGGGATTGATGTTCCCAATCGTATTTATGGTGAGATGCAAGCCATAAGTACGCATGTGATGTTAGTAGCCACGTCCCGTGCTTGTTTACTAAAAAACTTTCAAAGTAATGGCTACGGTTTCCACTTATTTTTACTACGTTGTTGACCTCATGCCGTCCTTGTTATATGATATCTATGTTGGCATGTTATAATGATTCTATACGCTATGTTTTGGTCGGAATAATATATATGAGTGTTTCATATACCTTTGATTCATGATGGTTTCACATGCTTATCACATGCTATAATTCATTGATCGTCTCACATGATTAAGTTGATCATGATTGTAATGTATGCTTGAATGTTTAACGTGCTTGTTTATCTTCTAATTGATGTATTGTGGTTGGGAGAACGCTGAGTTACTCCCCACTGACTGTGGCATTCATGTTTCATGAATGACAGGTTTGTGATGCATATTTTAGGGTGAAGACGTGTGGGCTAGCGAGCATGACACCTTGGACCTAGTATTAGTCATTAGCCGTTAGACTTACCCGCCGTACTTGCTTATTATATTTTAATCGTGGGATATCTTTTCCCCGGACCTATTATTGTATAACTTATTTATATTTCCGTATGTTTATGGTATTTTGAACCCGCTTTCAACTTGCATTCTATTTATGTTTTAATAAGTTTTAAAAATCATACGTTTTCCGCTATTTTACTTAAGTTTAATTTATGCTATCGATCGGGGGTTCACACCCATAGTTTGTGTTTTAACAAGATTTCACGCAGGGAAACTAACTTGCCTGATTAATGATTGCAGGATTACCTAGCTGTAATTCTTAGCCTGGCAGTTTTATGATAAATGTAAGATAAATAAAATCACAACAACACAAAGATTTATACATGGAAAAACCCTTTTGAATGGGAAAAAGCCACGGGCACCAAGCCAGGAGAGGATTTCACTATATATGATTTTGAGCAAGTGTATACAATAATAGTAGAAGGGGGATAGAGTAGAGAGTAAAATGTGTGTGTACATTGATGTGTTACTTGGCTATTTATACGCTTCAATAGATCCGTTTATGAAGTGGGATGGTTGTTGCTGAATAATAGGCAATGTGCTTTGACCCATTCTTTGTTTGTCGTTGCTTGATTAGTTACCTTCACTTGAGAATAGGCTTCATGGACTTGGTTTTCCTGGAAAGTAGGAACCAATTCTCCTCTTTTTTATTCCACCATGTGATACTTATTGGTAGTATCCGAGGTTTGCTCTTGTCATTTTGTATTACGTCCAAGCCACTATGTGATGCTTGACCCCTATATCCTCTACTGGACGATGCCTTCTATGGTGCTGGTTGGTGGTTGTGCCCTGCTAGATTCTGCTTGGTTGACCGCTGTTTTACCCTGGCAGGATTTATCTTCGCTCAACACTAACATCCTTAATATCACATCTCTCCTAGTTGGTATCCACGAATAACCAAATGCCGGGTTCACTACTTTATTCTTACCTAGTGTATGGACCGAGTGCCTTCTGGGCATGGTACTAGCTTCTGGAAATGTGTTACTCGGCCGAGTAGCTAGATCGAGTGCCATCGAGCGTTGTAGATACCTCGTTTCTACACCCTTCGCCAAACACCCAGTGATGATTGGACCACAAGTTTAATATGCGAAGCGATATTATGACATTTCATTAATCCGTCGACAAATGATTATTCAAACAGTCGTGTCATCCCACTGTTATCTACGTGCCGATGTGGTAGTTTTGACATTAATTAGAGTGCATTTGAGTCTGGGCCAAAAAATCGTCTTCATTTTTAGAAAGCGTCTTCATTTTCTAAAAACAGTCTCATATCTGAGTAGGGATATTTCTAGAAATCCTAAATAATATCAAAATATTTTAAGATTTTGAAAATATCTTATTTTGACGGAATAAGGAAAATAAATTCTTTCCAAACTTTGAAAACGCGTAAATCTTCGATGCTGAAGGAGAAACTCCTCCAAGAGAGGACCAACAGCTTGCTGCTCCTCTTCCTGGGCTTGTTTCCCGCAGTATCCAGATATGTTCGGATTCTCTCTATATTGTAATCCTTCCAAAACTCAAACCTCGTGATTAGTATAAATAGAGGCCTCCGCCTCACATATTCTTCACGCGAGTGTCCGCCCCTTCTCTTCTCTCTTTGAATTTTAACACCACGTGCTTTTGCTTTGACGCCTACGTTCTTGATCTACTCGACCACATAAGACTAGATCATTCTAGGTACCAGTCATGTTTTCATAGACCGACCAATTTGACCACTGCACTTAATCAATCTTTAATCAACTTGTTTTCTAAAATCCTCTTTCGAGGGCATCTACGTTTTACATCGAGTCGAGCAATCACTAACGTAGAATTAGTCAATCTCACTTCGTAAACATGTAAGCCTGAGGGTGTAAAATTCCAATTTATGCTTTATTTAATGTTTTTATAATTATGTAAGAGTTTACGTCAAAAATACACTCGAAACCGTTTTCAAAACCATAGTTTTAAAACAGTTTTAAAGAAACAGCAGGGAAAGACCGTCGAGAAGAATCGCAGGAGCAGCTGCGCCTTCTGGAACAGTCGCAGCTTATGCTATGCCTCTTCCAGAGACTACTTATCTGTTGTTGCACTTCTTCTTCTTCCTCGAATACTAGTTGTTTTGTTTTTCGTTCTTTCTTTCAATCTCTTTCTTTCTTCTAAAAATTTAAGTTTTCTAATTAATTTTATAAAATCCTTTTCGACCTAAATCCCTTATAATTAGATATTTGTGGGGTTTTGTCTCTTATTCAAATTCGGGTTTTAATGGTTCGATTTTCCCATATCAAATCATTAAAATTCGACCTTTTGTACATATGTCCATCTTTATGTAAATAATCTGCATAAATAACTTCAATTTCGAGTGTTGCGCCTATTCTGGGCTGGTTTCTGCCTCTGAACTCGTCTTGTTTTGACGTAGCTTTTATAATTAGGTTATTAATCAACTATAATACGTATTATCACCCTAATCCGTCTTTTTTTATCTTTTTATTTATTTTCTTTATTTATTATTTTTTGTTTATATTCCTTTTGAGTATATTTACGACGTAAACTTATTTATTCTCATTGTAACTTATTCTATTGTAATTTATATTTTATTCATCTTATATGATTTATTTATCTGGCATTCACATGTAATGAATATAAATTCCACTTTGACCTAATTGTATGCTAATTATGTGTTAACGGACTTAGTCTAATTCACATGTTAGGATTAAAACGTTGTTTGTCGTATTGCATGCATTTAAACTAATAACATATCGAAAATAAATGATATTCCCTGATCATTAGTAGAGGCCGCTATTGAGGCGGGCAGGATTAGGTATTCTAATAAGAGCTTCCTAATACTTAACCTCACCCATTACTCAGATATCTGTGAACACCAATGTTCATTGGCATCGCGAGAGTCATTCTAGACATGGAATGCTAAGGGCGACGAATTTCTTAGTGTTCACGTCACTACTTTGTGTCTTGGCATGATACGAAATATTAGAACGAATCCAATTATCCCCAAAAATTGGTGGCAACTCCACAAATGCAGGCTTGTTCAAACCATTCACTGTAACACCCCCATATACCAAGGTGTGTTACCAAGGCCACCCTTACATATAAGGACGCTACCATCTCGGTTGCCCGAGGTAGTGAACATCAAAGAAACCATAATGAAACAGTTATAAAGTGTAAGAGTTTACAAATACGGCGGAAAAGTGTACCAAAATACAAGCCAAAACAAAAAAACCTGACAATGACAACCAAAGCTAAGAGTGTGATAGCTAAGACTACAAAAAGTGATGACCCTGCCCTTGCCAACCCGCATCAACAGCACCAACGGAATCATCAATACCTGCTAAACCAACTGCTCATCATCCCCGAATGTATCATCACAGTTTTGAAAATAACACGGGGTCAATCAACTGTACAATAAAATATAGTAATACCATATGAAACAAAACAATCATCTGATACGACACAACCACAAAAAGTGGGGATCGCAGCCTTACCACCAAATCTACGCTCACGCATAGCGAACTCAGTTCCTTAATGTGTACATCTTCCTTCCCGCCGAAAGAGCGTAAGGGGCGAACAATGGGGGTGAGACCACTTCTTGCAATGGCTCACAAACAACACCAACTCCCAACATCCACCACAATATCATATCATCAACATAATCCAATTATACATCAAACATAAATATCGTCACATTACATCACATCATACTCTACAAACAACTGAGTAGGGAAACCCTACCTGACAAATATTCCGGCAAGTAATCACAGCAAAGAATCAAAATGGCTCCTCTACGAACTCTCTTCCTATAAGCATAATCCACAAATTACAAATTGTCTAATCGAATAACCAAAATTCCTAATTACACTGATTAGGGTTTCACTCAAATGAACAAAATCATGAAACTGAATTAAAGACTTACCCGACCGATTACAAGAATAAAGGCGTACTAATCTCCGACGAACGATAACTTAAACCTTGGATTGATAGAGAATATATGGTGAGCAGTTGCACGTCGTTTGAGTATAAAAAGCATTTCAGAAAGTTTTTAGAATAATATAAAATGATTTCCTGCTTCACTTCTATTTTATATCAATCGCATAAAACCCGACTCGAACCAGACACTCGGTCGAATACAAGCCACTTGACTGAGTGCAAGACACTTGATCGAGTACACACTCGTGCGAGTACCCAACAAACAGTACACTACCTTAACTCCCAAAACTGACTACTCGGTCGAGTAGCCTCAAGTCACAAAACCGATGTATTACATTCACAGGTTTCAATGCCTTTCAAATCGGTAACGGCCCATGACGTGCTTTGTCAACACAAAGTTCCGTGGGAGAAGTACCGCCGCCTCAAACTCAAAAGGCGCGGGTGTGCGCGTCGCGGGTGGCCCATGTCCACAAACAGTCGACCGAGTGTACGGGCTAAAGGTTATTTTTGCGTATGGATTTTGTGTTATTGGGCCTTGTTATTTAAGGTTCATTTTCAGATTTTCCACTTATTTCTCACCAAACCCTAACTTCCCTTATCTCTTTATATCCTTAAAATCTTCCCAAACTTAGCCTCAAGATCTCACCCATTCTTTGAAGATTTGCACTCTAATTTTCATCCCTTGTTAATTGTTTACATTTTTAAGTAATTATTCACCTTTTTCCTTTATTCTTTTATTAGTAAAGCCTTGTTCTCAAGGATGTTGTCTTATGGGATTTTAATTAGGGTTTTGACTAATTAAGTAGGTTAATTAAGGGGTTAATTAGTATTATTATTGTTGTAGTATATGTTTGTAATACTTTATAGAGGAGCCCTTCTAGCTTGTTGTTTTCTTACTTGAATATTTACAAGAGGCAGGGTTTGTCTACTCGGCTTTAGTAAAGTGAATTTTTATATGAGAGATAAATGTCATGAGATTAATAAAAATTGGTAAGCCTGCATTATAACATGAGTAGTTGGAAATTGATGTGGTCATATGCTTGGCTTGGAATCTCACCTTGTCTTATTAATGGGTAAGTAGTAATTATCTCATCTTAACACTTAAAGTGCATTATTACATGGAATTGAGAATTGTGACAAATGAACTGATAGTGGTAATTGTGCATTTTATCATGTTGTGAACTATATTGTTCTGGGAAAAGCATATTACATGTATCTTGTGTTAATCTTGGTCACTTGTAGTTTATGGAGGAGATTTATGGGAGTTGTTGGTTGGTGATATTGGATGGTTGAGGAGATGTAAGACGGACTAGGGGACCGTCTTACGCTTGGGACGCCTCTTTGAGCTTCCCACTCCAAGAGACACTTGCACGTTAATGGCTTGAGTACGGAGGGACTCGTGTGGTGTGACGACGTCTGGCGGGGGATCTGGGTAGCACCCGGGTATATCCTGAGTACCTTGTTATGGACTTCGGTCCGGCTGTTAGGTGTCGGTGTTGTGATGTCATCACCGGATTTTACATGGACGATGTGTGCAGTTTGGAGGACATGTGTTTGTATACATCATCATTTCATATCATATCCTATTTGGCATTGTACATTTATATAGTATAGTAGACATTTATAGTATTGGAGCTGACCAAAGTATTTTCAAAATATCTGTGGTGAACCATATGATGATTACCGATGATATGGAGAGTAGTGGCTTGACAGGTAGCATGTGCATACATTCACTTGGAAGCTTGGGAGCGGTCCTCTCTTTAGCTCGTCACCATCCTTGTTTATCTTAGCTTTTTGACATTATTAGACTCTACTTTATTTATTTAGGTTTGTATATTTGGGATCGTGTTTAAATCCACGGATATGTAATCAATTAACTTAACTTAACTTATTTAACACTAAAAATTATCTATTTAAATTTTTTATATCAGGATTGTTCGCACTACAACCTTGGGAAACCAAGTGTGCGGCACACTCATTGACTAGAATGACCTTGAGGAAGGCATCCCACTTAATGGGGGTGTTACAATAAGATCGTCGGTCAACTCTCACACTACAAATAACCACGATATATTTGCGTATTTTTACAAATAACCACCATGTATTTCTGTTTTTACAAACAACCCCTAGGTTTTCACGAATTGTCCCCAATCACCACCGAATATTTGAACCGAGACTCGTTTATCATATTTTTTGACTCGTTAATAAAAGATTTACGCGGAATAGCCATATTACCCCCACTTACCTACGTTCACTTACTTTATCAAAACATAACATATTCAATCTCGTTTTCCACAATTCCTCCAATCAATTTATACTGTCAAACCCTAAATTTCGAAAATCTCCCAAATTAGTTTTTTATATCATTCCCCAAAATAAATTTATACTTTACGTATTTTTTTCTGCTACATTTATTCATACACGTTCATACTTTCCTTATCATTCTTTCATTACTCAATTATCTTATCTGGGTTCTTCCAAATTCCTATAACAATTAATATTTGTAGCCACTTGGGTTGATTTCGGATAAGCAAGTCCCATCCTTCGGATGATATCGGATTCACTTAGAAATTAGACATAGGAAACTTATTTAGCTACCTTTAGGGTGTGTTTGAATAGTAAAGTGGAGGGAATGAAAGGGGAGGGGGATGGAGAGAAGGGAAAGGGAGGGAAGGGAAGGGGAGGAGGGACTGGAGGAGGTGATTTTCCCTCCAAATCTTTCCTATGTTGGAGGAGAAAAATTTTGCCTTGTAAGAGAGAAAATGAGGGATCCATTTTCCTTCCCTTCCAAATCCCTCTACCTTCATTTTGTCAATCAAACAATGAATTTCTCATCCCTCTAATCCCCCTCCCCCCCCCAAAAAAAAAAAATCCCTAATCCCTAATCCAAACACACCCTTCAATGTCCATTAATGATGCTATTTGTGCTAAGTTTCAAATGTTTGTCTTTTGACATGTCCTCTACATTGTTTATGCTCCTAATTTTTGTTATTGTTTGATTTACTAAGTTAAATCTATCTAAGATGTTCATTACAAGTATAAATTGATTTGGGGAATTTGGGAAAACGAGATTGAAAATGTTCTGATTGGATAAAGTCAGTGAAGGTAAGGAAGTGAGGGTAAAATGGGAATTTTGCATAAATCTTTCATTAGCGAGTCGTAAAATATGAAAAACAAGTGTCGTTTTAAATATACGGTGGTGATTGGGGAGTATACGTGAATGTCTAAGGGTTATTTGCAAAAATAGAAATACAAAGTGGTTATTTGTAAAAATACACAAATATATGGTGGTTATTTGTAATTTTCCCCTTTTTATATTAATAATTATAATAATAATAATAATAATAATAATAATAATAATAATAATAATAATAATAATAATAATAATAATTTTAAAGTAGATTGATGAAGAGTCAAACCCACGACCTCTTGGTTTGGTTGCCTTTATTACTACCACTGTGACACATCTATCTTGTTGTTATCTTGGTATATCTTTATATATATATATATATATATATATATATATATATATATATATATATATATATCTTTGTTAAGACTTGAGTTAAAATAATATGTACATATAATAACTATTAATTGTACTTCTAACTTTTATTCAATGTACCTTTAGTATAAAATCAATATACATGCTGGGTTAGTTAAATGTACTTGATAAAAATTGAACTAAATATTTTATTTACATATGGTTATTATAATTTAAAAAATTATTATAAAATTTACATTCATTATAGGTCATATTATTATTACGAAAAATGTATGTACGTACAATATATTTATGCCAAAGGTACATCTTATTTTCAATGGAGCCTTGGAGGTACATAATATATACCTATATGACATATTTGGATTCGGCGTGAAATTTAATGTCTAGATAATACATTCTTGCTAAAAAAAAGTATAAGTTATAGACAAAAATTGAGGCGAAATACATTTTACTAATTTTCATGCACCTAATAGTCATTTTCATCGATGTAACAATTTTCATGAACCTAGTACTCGTTTTCATGCATCTAGAGCCTATTTTAGTGTGCCATTATATTTTTGTACACTAGATATATTTTTTTTAATATAATTAATAAATTAAGTTTAATTACACCAAATATTATACTTGAATGAACTAAACAAATGGTAAATGAAAAAGGTTATGAATCCTATAAGGAGATAAATAAAATAAAAATTTCCAACAGATACAATATTTCATAATACATTAGATATATACTTTATGTGAACCCCCGCTATAAACGTAACGTAAACAATTGAAATAGCAGCGGAAAAATGCGAGATTCTTAAAACTTTTTAACGTAGAAATAGTTWGAAACAAAGCGCGGGTTCAAAATACAACAAGCGGAAGTAAAAATACTAAAGTACCACTACAAAGAGTGTTTTGGGTAAGAGATATCCCACGAATAAAACAAAGTACGGTGGGTAAGTTTAGCAGACTAAAGACTAGGTCCAAGGTGCAATACTCGCTAGCCCACACGTCTTCCAACCCCAGATAAGCTTCCATGAACATGTCATTCATGTAAGCATGAACGCCATTGTCAGTGGGGAGTAACTCAAGGTTCTCTCAGACACATTATATCGAAATGAACATAATTAAGCACTTTAAACATGTAAAGCATACATTATAGTCACAATCAACTTAAGCATTAAGCATTGAACTTTGATGGATAATCGAAAGACGATAAAATAGATGAACTATAGCATATGATAAGCATGTGGAATCAACAAGGATCAGAGGCATATGAAACATTCATATCAGATAATCCAACCAAAACATTACAAATGAAGTCACGACTATAAACAAATATAAATGTCACATAACATGGATAGCAAGAGGTCAACAACGTAGCACAAGTGAGTAAAACCCGTAGCCCTTACTTTGGAAACCTTTTAGCAAACAATGTACGGGACGTGGCTACTAACGTCACATGCGTACTTATGGCTTACATCTTACCATAAATACGGATGGGAACATCAATCCCGCCAATCATATCGATACTAGGTGGCTTGCATCTCACCCCCTAGTGCTCAACATGATCAAAAGACAAACATCGGCAAGGCAAGTATCCAGCTCAGAGGTTACCTTTAAAACATGTCCGAGATATAAACATATTGTAACACCCCCATACTCCAAAGTGCCTTACCAAGGCCACCTTAGGTATGGAGATGCTACCATCCCGGTTTCCCGAGGCAATGATAATCAAAAGACAATAACGAAACATCTTAAATAAAGTATTTAAACGTTACATTGATACGAAACTCTATAACAACACTGTCCGACCAACTATCTGAAATACAAGTCTCAAACAACTACTGAAACTCGACATGAAGCGGAAGACTCTCTAACAAGGTGATTGCCCATCCATCCCATGCGCATCAAGGCTATACCTGCTCAAATCTGCTCACCATCCCCGAATGGAACATCATAGTTACAAAAATACAACACGGGGTCAGTTACTGTCATGCAATCAATTCAATAATAATATAGCAACACCACACAGTCTCCTTCACCACACCACCTCACACCACATCACTGACTACACAGCAAAGGTGTGTAGCCCTGCCAGTGAGGGAACCGCAGCCGTTCCCACCTAAGCCCCGCTCATCATACCAAGCGATAACCCATGTTCATTAATGTGCACATCCCCTCCCGTGGCGGGCTCCACGGAGGGC
>VHZZ01011974.1:41719-52011 GCA_009801015.1 Silene noctiflora | reverse complement strand
ACAATATTAGCTTAAAAACACATTGATAAGTGGAATTTAACATGTAAAATCAAGCTAACATAGGGGGTAAAAACGTATATAAATATCACTTATCATTCTCATCTTATAAGTCGAAGTTTTGTTGTTAAACTGTGTTGTTGCAGAATGCCGAGAACTACCGTCGCCAAGCCACCCAACAACAGGACTTGAGCCAGTGTCGCGGTAGAGCAGGTTCAAGGGATCCAAGGACCTACGGTTCCCGCCGTGGCCTAATACCCTTCGGTTGTGTTTGCTGACTTCAAACAGAGGGACGTTTTTGTTTCCTTGATGACCTGAACCATAAGGGCAACTAGGTATGTGGATGTGAGTATTTTGTAGGAGTTGGGTATAGAGGTTGATGTGAGGCAAATCCTTGAAACTTTGGGGATGTTTGGGTTGTACAGGCGAATGAAGCACTCTTACGAGTTTCTGACCTTGGAGTTCATGAGCTCTTTCTCATATGATGAGGAAGATGAGATTGTTAGCTTTAGGTTGATGAACACCAACTTTAGTCTAACCATGGAGGATATAGCGGAGCAACTAGGGCTAGAGAAGCCTATTCCTGACCACTACTTTAATGTGGCCAAGGAGTGCGGGGCAAGTGGTTATCTTTCGTTGCTTGCCGGTACGACATCTGATGTCAGTGCCATGTTGATTAACAATGTGCATCATGTGACTTTGAGAATATTCCTGCGGATGATGACTTGCCTACTCTATGGGATGAGTGATATGAGTAAGTTGAACTCCCATGAGGTTATGTTGCTAATGTCCTATCTGAACCCGAAAAGGGAGGAGCGGTTTTATTATAGTGCCCCGGCCATTGTGTGTGCTAGCTTGGCATATATGGCTTAGTCTTCACATTGTCATATGAGTTGTGGTGCTATAGTGATCCGCTTAGCTAAAAAGTTGACCAACTTTGAGCCTTCTCCCGAATTTCCTGCCATGTTCAAGAGCGTGCCTATTATAGACAAGGACCACTTCTTGCACCAGAAGTGGTTAAGGGTGTTGAGTGATGGGACTCTAGCTTGGAGGGTAAGAGGCATAAGATGGATGAGGTACCCGACCCAACCAACCTACCCGAGATCGAGCACCTCGTGGAGTGCACTGACTACATGCCCCCACCCCACCAGGCCTACCTTATCCCGGAGCATGTACTTCAGGAGATGCCGGAGCCCACTTTGACCACTAGCCGTAAGAAGGAGACCCAACCGGCTAGAGAGACTAGGGGAGCTAGAGTAGCGAGGGAGGTAGTGGAGGAGACCCCGTATATGCAGTAGTGTGCACCCATATACCAATATCCGGGTTACCATACAGTCATGACCCTCGGATGCAGGTGAGCGAGTTGACGGAGAGGTTGTCCAACACCTTGGTGTTAAGAAACCTACATGAGATGAGTCACCGTCAGGACATAGGGACGGACCTAGCGCAGTCGGTGTATGGAGAGGACCGGGAGATGATAGTAGTGTCTTCCACTGCTACGGAGTGGACCAGTCTTCTTCGGGAATGTCGTAGAGCTATGAGCGGGGGTGCCTTGCGGTCAGCTGGACTCGTAGGGTAGATGGTTAGGAGATGGTGCGCAGCTGGGCTATGGTGGAGTTCATGATGTGGCTGGATCATCCAGTGCCGGAAATGAGGAGGCTATGGATAAATATGTGGGTAACTACTCTTGAGTTCTCTCCATGTTATCTTGGTTTTTTTATCAGGGTCTTTTCGATTTGGTGCCTTTGTGGCACATAACTTTTATATGTGGATGTTTTATTCGATCATAAAGCCTAGACTTGCTTTATGTTGTCGCACTTTGATTAGATGATGTATGATTATGGTGACCTTCGAGTCACGATGTTGGTTTCATTGCAGGTGTGTTGGTTGTTGGTGTATTGGTTTTCGTTGGAGAGCTTCCTAATCTAGGACACTCGACCGAGTACACTGGGGGCTCGTCCGAGTAGGGTGAATTCGACCGAGTACCAGTTTGTACTCGACCGAGTACCAAGAATACAGTGTTTAAAATGTGTTCTGGTCTGTGGGTACTCCACCGAGTACACAGAGAACTCGACCGAGTGCATTGGACTCGACCGAGTGTCTGTTACTCGACCGAGTTTTCAGTTGTTGTACCTTAGAGTTCAGTTGTGATTGCATTCTAGTGTTGTGACATGATATGTGGGGTATGAGTAATTCAATGGGTATGTCGTACAGTCCTGCAGGGTAAGTAGTTGCGTGTAGAATAACGGTATTAATCGGCTCTAGTAGTCAGTGGTATGTCATGTAATGAATAAAAAGTTTCATAACTATGCAACATCGTGTTATAGTCTGACCCGTGTCTTCGGTATTGTTGTTCGGTATCACTTTCACGTAGGTGTAGGAGTAAAATGATAAGTTGACTCTTCTTTCCATTCATTTACCCTTTTGACCGTTCGGAGGGTGAACTTCGGGGACGAAGTTCCTTTTAAGGGGGGTAGAGTATATCGCGCGCGTGTTTACGCTTCATAATTTTGGTGTCTCTGAGGAATTTACTACTTGTTTCACTATAAAAGCTGTGGAATCATGTTATGTTGTAGTGTCATGTGTGACTAATAAGCGGTTAATCTCGCCATGGTGCATGCCTTGTGATCTTTATATGTAGAATGCGTAGAATGTGGTGGATGAGGGAATATGACGGAGGGGTTTGTGACCAACGAGTGGTGACGATTAGGCGGAATCGTAGTAGTGGTGAGGGTGACCTATCCACCTGTACAATAGCATGCGGTTAGTCTTTTGTTTCGGGGAGACGAACATCGAGGACGATGTTCTTTTTAAGGGGGAAGACTGTAACACCCGCCCTCTTGGGGGACCCATTGACTGACCACAGGTACCTTTGACCACATTAGACCGTTGATGAGGAGACCTAGAACTCGACCTAGTAAGGGTCACTCGGCCGAGTGTTGGTGACACTCCATCGAGTGCAGTGTACTCGATCGTGTATGTCGGTACTCGACCGAGTGCGTGAGCGACAGTATAATATAATGTTACGCGGAAGTCATAATCCAAAATCATTTTGTTTAATTTCCTTCTTTCACAAAACCTAACATCAGAATACTTTTCCCTCTACCTCCTTTTCCTTATCACTTATGGATCCTTCCTTTAGGAGACCACCATGGGAATGGATGAGCGCGTTGGTTTCAGTTAAGTTCTCACTCCATCGAGTATGGTAAGTCATCGTCAGATTCATCACCATCTGTGGGTTTTGGTTGGGATTATGGTTGGTTGTAATCTGGTTATATCATTGTTATTGGTGTCGATAGATGTCTCTCATATGCATATATGTGATGATGATCGGTGCTCCTTGGATTCGCTAGAGGTAGGGTTTCCCTACTCAGTTGGCTGTGTAATTAGTATGCATGTAATATGGCGAACTTTGTGGTTATTGTATGATTGAGTTATAATGTTGTTATCGTTAACGTTGTGGGACCATTTTTGGGAGATGGTTCCACTCCCATGTTCGCCTCATGTGGCTCTCGTCACAAGAGGGATGTGCACATTAATGATCTGGGTTCGCTTGTTGCGATGAGCGGGGCTTAGGTTGTACGGCTGCGGTCCCCACTGGCGGTGAGGATTACCTACTACGATGGGTAATCTGGCAGGGCTACACACCGTTGTCTGTAGTCAGTTACTGGTTACTATGGAGTTTGGAGAAAGTTTGCTACAGTTCACTTTGGTTGATTATGCGTTATGATATGTTATTTTATTATTCAGTTGACTGACCCCGTTTTATGTTTTCAAAACTATGATGATCCATTCAGGGATGGTGAGCAGAATATCTTTCAGGTTTAGTATGGATGTATGGATGATGTCTTGATGTATGCTGCAGCTTGCAAGGTCGTATGACATAGAGATGCTTGTAGACGATAGTCGAGTTATCAGTTGTACCTTTTCTTACGTTGTATAGTTGAGTTGTATCTTTGTCTTCAGTTCAAAAGTTGTAAAACACTTATTAAACGTTCTTGAATCGTCTATTTGATATAGTTACCTTGGGAAACCGAGATGGTAGCATCCTTATCTCGTAGGGAAGGTCTTGTTAAGACTCCTTGGGAGATGAGGGTGTTACATTACTCATGTTCGTATCAAGAGTTTTCACTAATCGAGTGAATGGAACTAGGAACCGACCATACAAATGTTTGGTACAGACCTCTCCACAGACCAGGGTTTGAGAGCTTGGTGTGGCAACCACCCTTCTAAGCCAAAACCATTCTAAAAGCACTCAGCATACCGTTATAATGCTTGTTTTTTTGCTTGTACCTTGTATGTTATCACGTCTTGTAAAACAAAGCTATGTCAGGATTTGTCAAGACTTTTTTTAAAAAAAAAAAAAAATTCAAATTTCAATGGTCACCCTAATCCTGATCCTGGTATGAATGAAGTCTTGGCTGCTCTTCTTCGTCTTCAAGCAGGCCAAGATAATGCTTACGCTCGCCTAGAAACCACCGAAAACCATATCATCACAGTAGAAGTCCAACTTCCTCCTACGGAAGGGCTTACACCCCACGAAATACCTGAGCCAAAAGAATACTCCCAAAAATGATACTCCTATATCCACTGAAGCAGAAAAGCGATTTCGCTATCTGGAAGAATAACTTATGTACCTTAATAGAGACGACATCTATAGAGAAAACAGTCGGACATATGAAGCACTAAGCACCCAATTGCCTACTAACTATAACATGACTGATATTCGAAGGTTCAAAGGGCATGAAAGCCCCTTAAATCACATCCGAGCCTTCAAAGACTACATGTCCATCAAGGGCATCAAATCTGAGATGTTCTTAAGGATCCTTCTTTCATCTCTTGATACAATCCCCAAGCATTGGTTATATTCTATGGACCCTAAGAAGATCGCAACTTGGGATGATGCTTCGATTGAATTCACCAAAAAATACGCAGATAATGCTGAAATCCAGGTTAATATGCACACCCTAGAAGTATTAACCCAAAATTAAAAGGAAGGTTTCACCGACTTCCTAACTAGATGGAGGAAGACTAGCACATAGCTTGTCGAGCGCCTAGATGAAGCCACTCTTGTGGAAAGGTTCGTGGACAATCTAAAGCCTATATATGCAAACCACCTAAGGTACCAAAACATCAAATCCTTCAAAGACTTAACCATTTTAGGTACAAGGATTGAAGATGATATTCACAATGGACTGCAGTCCAAGACTATGGAACACGGATATAAAGGCTCAACATCAACTGGCAATCGTTCTTACGACTTCAGCAATAAAAGTGATGAAGTGAATCTTGTAGAACCTTCCAAGAGAACTAGCCTACCTAGAAAATTCACTAACATTGGGGATACTTACTCCAATGAACTCAAAAGGCTAGTTAAGCTAGGAAAATTGAAATCCATTGGACCTATGCTAGATCCAGAAAAGAAGTCAAAGTCGTGGGACATTAATGCCTATTGTGAATATCACAGACGTAGGGGACATAACACAGAAAACTATTTCAATCTATACCCAAGACATAATTGAGGATGGTCGATTACCCATTCCCCCTACAAGCAAACCCAATATTACTTAAAATCCTCTTGGAATTTTAGTAACCTCAGATGATGAGGAATTCACTTTGGATTGCTCACATCTTATCTACCCTGGGAAGATGAAATCGCTGATATAGACGAAGAACCATATTCCATAACTGCACCTACTATTTTCGACTTCATCGCATGGGTAAGAAGTGTGAGTAGGAAATTCATAGACCTAGAGGACATAGTCTCTCAACTTAAAGGATCCCATATCACAACTCGCAGAGAAAAGGCCACGCAAATGGACCAGCAAATCACTGAGTTGGAGGATGAAATCATGCGACTAAAGGAGCAAAACATCATCAATGGTGTATTAGCAGATGATGATGAAGATGTCTATCTTGCTTAACATCCCATCCTCAAGACCCTAGACCACGACATCGATCACCTCACTCAGTCAGGTCGCCCATATCAAAACGTCACTCCAGGGCAAACAAATAGCACTGTTGCTACAAGCAATCCTACTAAAAAATAAACGGATGTCACTTTGGCAAATGATTCGTTAATGAAGCGGGTGAAAATAACCAAGGATGATCTTTCAGTTTGGCAAATAATATCTAGGTCATTCCCACATCGCCAAGCTTTGCTACAGGCCTTGGCTAAGTTAAATATACCATCTGATTCTACCCGAAATGACGTGGTCAACCTAGTCCTCCAGGACTCAGTCAAGCTAAGTAACCCAGTTACTTTATCAGACGAAGACCTACCTCCATTTGGTGTCAACCACAATCTAGCCCTATACATCACCATCACCTGCCTAGAGAAAAACGTACCAATGACATTGGTTGATGACGGTTCTGCAGTTAATGTCATACCACTGAAAATCGTGCATAAACTAGGCATGAAAGAGTCAGACTGAATCCCAACCAATCAAGGTGTTCGTGTAGACGATGGGACGCGTCGTAATGTATTGGGTCTCGTTGATCTTACCATAACCACTGGGCCAGTTGAAATAAAGGTCAATTTCCAAATTGTAGACATCGATGCATCATTCAACATACTACTGGGAAGGCCTTGGATCCATGCTTGCAAAGATGTGACATCCACCCTTCATAAAAAAATCAAGATTCCTTTAGATGGTAAAGTAGTGATGATCGCTTTGTCTCCAATCAAGGCTATCATTGAGAAGATATCCAGTAACCAGGTCATCTCTGACCCAATAAACGAGTCAGAAGGATTTTAAGTGGTCAATCTCGTAGAGAGCGAACTCGCCCCACTATTCTTCAATCCTCACTCTAACCTAGTGGTAAACCACATACTCAAGTCCCAGGGATATTTCCCAGGGATGCCTCTAAACCCCATTAGAAAGAATACCTTCGCGCCTTACAAGGAAGGTAATTCTCAGAGGATACCCTTAGGACTCGGGTACAAACCTACCATAGAAGGATCCACTGAAATGCTCGCCCAACGCAATGGTAGAAAGTATAAAGGCGTCCAGTTGCGACCATACCACCTCACCTTGAATGGATACTTCATCACAGAGGGAGAACATGAATCTTTTCATAGTTTTCCCGAACCATGGTACATGAAGGCAACAAGCTAGCCGGGATAGAATTTTTCCACGACTGTTACTTCATTCCGCAGGAAACGGTTCCTACCGTTAAAACCCCTGCAAAACCATGTCTTGACAGCCAAGCTGTCAGCCTTTTATTCGGGGAAGAGCGATTCGTATAGGCAGCCCAGGTTGAAACTATTACCATGATACTACGGGATGACCATTTTTACCCCACATGTCTAATCATAGATACAGATCCAGCAAAAAGGTAATTCATAAGTGGGATGGAGAAAGTCGATCAAGTGGGCTAATAAACAAGGAAGACTCTTAAAGCTCACCACAGACGAGGGAGAAATGTTCAAAGAGAAACCAGGAGACGATTAGTTTGAATATGAGTCAGATTTAGATTCGGAGTCTTAGTCCAAGTCTATAGAAGTTGTCAAAGAGTCTCCCCTTCGGATTTTAACCCCACTCCCTTTAATTCTCCTAGTTTAACATCGTGTAACAGTAGCTTTGGGCCTATCCAAGAAACTGTCCCTCCTTTGCCACTGACCAATGATCAGTTGGCTTCTTTATTTCAGTTGTTTTCAAATTTTAATATGAATAAATCAGATTCTTCTTACTCTTTGTGTTATTATGATTGCAATTGTGTTTGTGACGATACTAAGGATGATCCTGATCCAGACTCATTTATTTTCCACCCTATTTAATAAAAGAAATCTCGGAGGAAGAACAAGGGGCACTAGTTATAGAAGATACCGAACCAATTGATGTGGGGACGAACCTTCAACCTAAACAACTTAAGATAGGGACCACCTTAGACTCAGCTGAAATGGATCTTTTCATCGATCTTCTACACGAGTTCAAAGACATTTCGGGGATAGACAAGGATATTGCCGAACATCGTATTCCAATTAAACGAGGTTTCAAACCTGTTAAACAAAAGCTTCGCCGAATGAGGACAAAATGGGGTCTTAAGATCAAAGAACAAGTAGACAAACAATTCAAAGCCGGGTTCATAAAAATTTTCGAGTATTCTGACTGGGTGGCTAACATAGTCCCGGTACCCAAAAAGGATGGGCGAATCCAGGTTTGTTTTGATTTCAGAGATCTAAACAACGCTAGTTCAAAAGCCGACTTTTCATTGCCACACATCTACATATTAGTAGATAATACAGCTGACCACACACTTCTATCCTGCATGGACGAATACGTGGGTTATAATCAGATCAAGATGGCTGAAGAGGATATGAATAATACTGCATTTGTCACTGAATGGGGACCTATTGTTGCACTGTCATGCCTTTCGGATTAATCAATGCGGGTGCAACATATCAACACACTACCACCACCTTGCTACACGACATGATGCATAAAGAAGTAGAAGTATGTGTTGACGACATGATCGTTAAATCCAAAGATAGATAGGGTCACACTGCTAATCTTCGCAAGTTCTTCCTTAGACTTCGCAAGTGAAATATGAGACTCAATCCTCATAAGTGTACATTTGGGGTAACATGCGGGAAGTTGCTGGGTTACGTCGTAAGTCAACGAGGAATAGAGATTGATCCATCCAAGATTTAAGCTCTAATTGAAATGCCACAACCACAGACAAAGAAATAAATTCGAGGGTTTCTAGGAAAAGTGCATTACATAAGCCACTTCATTTCAAAACTCACTATGATTTGCGAGCCAATATTCAAAAAAGCTAAAAAAGACGGACTACACCATGTGGGACAATGATTGTCAAAAGGAATTCGAAAGAATCAAGGAAATTTTGGACAAACGACTTGTGCTCATGCCTCCGCAGAAAAGGAAATCTTTATCCCTATACCTCACGGGAACCATGCTCGCTCAAACGGCTGGGAAAGAGGAGTGAGTCGTCTACTATCTTGGCAAGAAACTCTTGGGATACGAGACAAAGTACACACCTCTTGAAAAGACTTGCCTCACTCTTGTGTGGGCAACAAAGAAGCTGCGACACTACATGCTCAGTTATTCGGTCAAAGTCTACTAAAAAATGGTTCCTATAAAGTACATTTTTGAAAAACCAGTTCTCAATGATCGACTAGCAAGATAGACTCTTATGCTTTCTGAATTTGACCTTAAATACGTACCTCTAAAGGTAATTAAGGGATGAGCATTGGCTGTATTCTTCACAGGAAATCCCCTACACGATTCCCAAACAATAGATACATGGTCATTTCCAGACGAAAATATCCTCCATACTAATCCTGAATCATGGGATCTCTACTTCGACGGAGCTTCCAATCTAAGAGGATATGGGATCGGAGTGTTGCTCATTTTTCCTGAAGGTGAGCATACTCAAATTTCAGTCAAACTCAACTTCGAGGTGACTAATAATGCGGCAGAACATGAGGCATGCCTTATGGGTTTACAAGTAGCTGTCAGTCTAGCCATTTGATTAGTACTCGATTTAGTCTTCTTTCCTTACTCTTCTATTCCTATTTTTGGCCTGATTCGCACGGATTTGCGTGCCCTTATGTGCATTTTGTCCCCCTATTTCCCGTACTGTGACTACCCGTCTCACCTTGTAGGAATTGGCGCGGAAATCGAGGAAATAGGAGCCAAAGGGCCTGTTTCGGAGCGTGGAATAAAAGAAGTGGAAAATGCTGATCAGGGGTTCCCAGCCGGTGTCCCACCGGCAGCCGGCCAGTCGGCTAGGACACCCTACACTTGGAAGAAGAAGAGAAAGCATCTGAGGATTCCCAGCCGGTAGGCTGCCGGCAGCTGGCTAGCCGGCTAGGAGTGAAGGTGAATGAACACTTGACCAGAAATTGTCCAAAAGAGGCAGAAAGTGTCTCATCCGGGTAGGCCACCGGCGGCCGGTCGGCCGGCTGGGAGTGCAAGAAGATTGAAGACTTGAAGAAAATTTTGCAAATTGAGGCAGAAAGTGTCCCANCCGGCTGGGAGTGCAAGAAGATTGAAGACTTGAAGAAAATTTTGCAAATTGAGGCAGAAAGTGTCCCAGCCGGCAAGACAACCGGCGGCCGGTCCACCGGCCGGGGACACCTGATGGTTAACAAGTCAACGCAAATTTTTGGGAAGGTCAAGATCTCCCAGCCGGTCATACCACCGGCGACTGTCTGACCGGCTGAGCACACCTGATGACTTCGAAATGGTAGAATTGGATCAGAAAGTCTCCCAGCCGACATGACCACCGGCGGCCGGTCGACCGGCTAGGACGTACTGAAGACTTTTCGA
>VHZZ01011973.1:16714-31462 GCA_009801015.1 Silene noctiflora | reverse complement strand
AACTCAAAAATTAGTCCTCACTAATTTTTTGATGCATAATTAGTTTGAATTGATATTATTTTCTAATTATATCGGATTTATCATAATTATTATGAAATAAATCCAAATTAATTAAAAACATTATAAAAAAAATGAAATAAAATTTTTTTATATTCTGGAAAAATTCCAGGAACCCAAAAAGAGAAAATTATAGCCCAAAATTTTGGAATAAATTTTGAGAACAAAAACAACGATACTCATCGGTTTATATCTTATAAAAACCAATAAACATCAAAAATGTGAAAATAATATTTAAATTTCACATATAACCTTTAAAAAAATATTTTTGAATGTACCGAAAATTTTCATACCCAGAAAATCACGTTTGATATTTTTGAGCATATAAATGCAATTTTATCGAATTTTATCTCATAAAAATCAATAAACATGCAAAACTCAATAACAAATTACGAAATTTTGCATACAATATTTGAAAAACAGATATGAAATAGCATAAAAATTTCAAGACCAGAAGCAACATGAAACTATTTTTAGTTGACTCTTAACCAAAAAACGGCATTTTAGACTCGGTTTTAATACAAAAAAAGATATTAAAAAGCAAAATAACTCCACAAATCACCAAACTTGACCACAGACTCTTTGAGATCAGTAGGTATGCATGCCCAAAAATTTTATTAACTAGATATATATTAGATCTCCCTTGAATATATATAAATTGTCTTACTAACTCTTTGAGACCACAAACTTAACCACAAACTCTTAAGTTTTCTTATTTAGAAGTCTTATTAGGTTATGGTCTCTTTCCCTTCTATATACTAGGTAAAACAAGCTTATATTATTTAATTATAAAACTCGTATGCAACTTATTATATTATATTAATAAATCCCGACTCTTTTAACTTCTACAAAGCCCAAAGCTAGTCGACCCAACATCATAAATTCCCAACTCATTATTATATTATCTCATCTTATATGCAAATATCAATTAAAATTATTTAATTAATTATTTAATATACATAAACCATTCATATAATTCACATTAAATTACGGGGTATTACACCTAAAGCAACACAAACACCTATCATTCATGTAAACATGAACGTCACAGTCATTGGGGAGTAACTCAAGGTTCTCCCAACCATATTATATCAAAACAAACGTAAATAAGAACATAATTAAGACAAGGCATAATGAATACATGATATAATTAACATGACAAGAGAAACAAGGATAAACATAGATCATACGTATTAACATGGTTAACTTGATAGGTAAAACGAGAATGAGCTATAAGCAAACATGTTAGCATGGGTAACTTGACATGAGATAGCTAAAATGAACGATAAACATACATGTCAACACGAGTAGTTTAATATAAGAGAGCAAGAATGAACAATGAACATACATGTCAACATGAATAGTTTGATATAAGAAAACAAGGATGAAAGATGAACACACATGACCACTTGGATGGCTTGATATGATAAGGCACGAATGAAGAATAATTAAACATATATGACATGGATAAACTAGAGGCTAGCACTATGGTACATGTGAGTGAACGCTGTAGCCATTTTCTTTGAAAGCATTTTAACATACATGGTACAGGATGTGGCTACTAATGTCACAAACATACTTTTGGCTTGCATCTCACCATAAGTACGAATAAGAACATCAATCCCGCCGATCATATCTATTCTAGGTGGATTGCATCTCACCCCCTAGTATTCGATAGGACCGAAAGACATTAAATATATAATCCAAGGCATAAACGTTTCCAATGGCATATGACATATACAAATAACCAAAACCAAGCAAGACTATTACTTCTCTAGACTCATTTCCTCCGGGTAGGACGACGATAATATAATACGGTCCTAGTTTAAACTGAAGGTCCATAGACCTCTAATTAGACTCTCTAATTAGATTACCAAATTACTTTTAATTTAGTACTTTAGATCTATGTAACATGCATGCAAAAAGACATTATAAAATAAAAGGTAAGAAATCGAATTTCCTTACATTGGTTATGGATAAAATAATGGGCACAACAAGATCTCCTATCTTGTTGTTCTTGAGCTATGTAAAAAGGATGATCCTCCAAGGCAATGAAATTTCCAACAAGAAAGTCTCCTTCCAATTGCACCCAAGAACTAATACCCAAAAGATCTAATATATATTAACTAGATATATATTAGATCTCCCTTGAATATATATAAATTTTATTCCTAACTCTTAGTAATATTATGTAATATTAGATTTTTTATTACTAACTATTAGTAATCTTCTAATATTTTTTAGGGATTTTAGAGAAATAAAATATTCACATGAAAAAGTGAATCAGTGAGAAAATAAGTAACAATTATTCAATATGGGGTGGGTGACCGGTTAAATGAGAGTAGGTGAGGTGTTGAGTGTGTTTGTTGCGTGCTTGTAATTATCATGCTTCGATAAGAACAAAAGTAAGTATTGAGAAGAATAAAATGACAAGCATGCACAATAACAATTATTGTGTCCATAACACCACCTATAAAAGGTGTGTTATACGGTCCAATGGAGCCTTAATGGGTCCACTTTGATTTTATAATTTGTCTCACAAATTAATGTAAATGTTCCATTTTTATCATCTTTTATGATAAANTAAATGTTCCATTTTTATCATCTTTTATGATAAAAACGTTTCCCAACTATTTCCGTCTCATAACACTCATTATATGTACATGTACTCTATATATACACATAATACGTACTAATACTATTGACATTAGATAATTAGTACAAATTTAGTAATAACAGTTAATTGCTAAAAACCGTCTCAATTAATTTATCATTCAATTATCGCATAATTAAATAATAAATTCCGTCGGCCCGAGTTCAAAACTCGATCTCTCTAAATAACTCAATTGACTAACTTTTAGTCAGTTTATCAAGGGACTAATTTTACTGTATCTCATACAGACGATTAGTTATTATTTGGGGTTCGTTCCTATAGGTGTCACACGACAGTAACGTCAAACTCTAGTTAGCCAACCATTACTGATATACGTTGATCAGCTCACAAGTATTGCCAATGAATATCCCGAGTATATTCCTTAAAATGAGATTTAATATGTACACGCACTATTGTGGAGGACACTCGCTCCAACATAAACCTGGCCAGACATGCGATAAACGTTTCACATCCAAGACTCTCGGGATGAACGTTTCCTGATTCAACATGTGATAAACGTTTCGCATCCAAGACTCGAACGACATAATGGAAGTCGAGTACCCCGAATTCGGCAGAACGGCACGAAAGAGGCGGAAAGAGCATGAGTTAACCAAATCCCGGCAGAACGACACGAGAGAGGTGTAAAACATGTCAAGGAAGAGCATAAGGCATAATGACATTTCCATAAGAAGACGACTCAACACAAGTAGTCCCTCAAGATAGGTATTTCATCTTTGACAATTGATAAAGAATCGATAATCAATAAGTAAGAACTCGAATGTGAAGTATATAATATCGTTTCATACTTTTATAACATGAATAAACATTATATTTCATATTTACATGTCACTTGAGCTTAAAATAGGACAAGCGGTAACAAATGAATTAAGTGATACGAATCACGAGGCAAAATGTAAACAAACAAATGGGAACTCAAATATGAAGTATATAACCTCATTTAATACTTTCCTAACATTAATAAACATTATATTTCATATTTACAAGTTACTTGAATATAATACAAACAAACCATAACAAATGAACTAAGTAATACGAAACATGAGGCAAACATAAACAAACCAAACTCGAACCATAAGCTAAGCACGGCACGCGTTACAATGAGAAAGCATGGGTCATGATACGAATTATAAGAACAAACAACCATCATACACAAAGGGTATACATGTATAGAACTTGAAACGGTAAAACGGGAGCCATTTACTCATATGGAGTCCAAATCGAGTGATTCAAGTGACTAATCCACTTAATTTTTCTACGCCGATCTAACTATCATACTCCCACAGCCTCTGAAGGTCACGCCGGTCCGTTATGGGGCTGTCCCGTCCGGTACGGGGTGAGGAGCAAAGGGGAGCCATGAACCGGAGCTCATACCGGTGGGACAGCTGGAAGACGTGAAGGAGAGGGCTAGGGACGAGCTTGGGACGACTCTAATTGAGTCGGGATTGTTTCTAAGCTCGTTCCACCGATTTCATACGCAAGTGGGACGGTCTTAAACATGTTTTTCTACCCATTTAAGAAGAGGAGAAGATTGGTACAAAAATCATAGGATTCCATTGAGAAACGAAGAAATGGCATCCGTCTTAAGGTTTGAGTTTTTTGAAAGTTTAATGGTGGAAACTCCATATTTTCTAAGAAAGAAGATGAAGTGGTGTTTTGCTGAAAATTATGAAATGAAACCCTAAAATAAGGGGTTTTGGTTCACTTCAGGGAGGTCGATAGTTTTGTTTAAGCCCGATAACAAAGCCATATGGTTTGTGACTCGGTTTTTCACCCAAATAACATATACTACGACTTTTTACGATATTTCTAGACTACTATAAAACCAAATTGACTTTATAAAACTAAAACACGATTTTTGATAAAATAAGCCTAATAAAATATTTAATTAATAAGAAAATTATTTAAATTAATAAATTCCAAAATCAGAAATTCGCGGGTGTTACACGAGGTCCGTAGAAAGAGAAGGAAGAAACCCGACACAACAAATGTTAGCACTTGCAGTTCAGCATAATTACGTGCACTTTTAGGTTACCTACCAGTCGACTAGTCAGCTAACCCACGTGTTCATGGCTCATCCAAAAGCTGTTAAGATGTTTCAATACAACTACTATATGGTCATCATTGATTCCACGCACAAGACCAACAAACACGGTCATCCGCTTATTCAGATGGTTGGGATCACACCCGTTGGAAAGAGCTTTGTGATCGTATATGCTTTTGTGAAGTACGAGTCCGAGGAGGGATATACTTTGGTTTTACGACAGCTGAAGGACCTTCTAAATGACGTATTTCAACCTAATGTCATTGTTACAGATTTTGAGAAAGGGTTGACAAATGCGATTCCCAATGTTTTCCGAATTCTTCCCACTTGTTATGTCTTTGGCAGATATATGTTGCCGTGGAGATGACAGCACTTGATTATACCAAGGGTGATGATAATTGGGTTAATTACATTTCTTACAAGTTGTTTGAAGCGGTTGTGGAGGCAAGGTCTGGAGTTGAGTTTAATGTGGCGTGGGAGAAATTGGCAAAGAAGGTTTCAGAAGTAGCTTATATTCTGAGTACTTGGATTCCGAACTATGAAAAATGGGCCAAGTACAGAACAAACAGATTAACACATTTTGGAACCACATCTACATCCCGGGTTGAGTTGGCACATGCAATTTTGAAGAAATGGTTGAATAGCGCGAAACTGGCACGTGATAGCATCTGGGTGCGTTTTCATTCGTTGATGGAAACGCAACACGTGGAGATCCAACACTTGTTTGAGTTATCTAGATCGAAACGGTTGACGGGGTTTCAACGGTTATTCTCCAGATTAGCTTGTAAACTCTCTAAGAATGGTCTTATTCATTTGCGAGATGAATTCGAAATAGTCGCCAATATGACGGAAGACAGCTTCACATTTAATTGCGGTTGTGTCTTGACTTCGTCATATGGTTTTTTATGTTCTTTTTCACTTCATCATCTATCTAGAACTGGTTCTCGAGTCCCACTTAATGTCTTACATGAGTTTTGGAGGAAGTTGGAGTACGATGGTAGTGAGGCAATGATAGCTACTGACGAAGATCGACTCGGGGAGTTGTTTGATGAATTTCAGAATTGTGATCCGAGTATGAGATCCGCCATTCACGATGCTCTTTACTCCGAGTTACATCCCAAGGAGGAGGATGTATATGAGCTAGCTCTGAACGAGCACCCAAGAGGACGTCCGAAGAAGGCAACTCGTAGAGACCCATCTGTCGTTGAGCATGCATGAATGCGGAATAATTGAGGTAGAGGTAGAGTAAGATCAACGACTTCACGAGACCCGTCTCCCGGTGCTCGCTCTGGTACTCCGTCTACTACTACCTCTACGACTTCGACCGTTCCCACCACTTCCACCAACACATCCACTACGGGGAATTTCGACACATCGTACTGCGCACCTCTAGAGGTAAACTATGTAATAGCGGATTGGAGGAGCTTTTATATGCTTGTTTTTTTGCCACCGTGGTTTAGAGAGTATCTTAAAGTGTGGGTTGATCCTTTCAGGGACGGTCATTGCGGTTACCGAGTTATCTCACATGCTTTACGAGGTGACCAAAATCATTTCACGATGGCCAAATTAGAGTTACTTAGATAAATCCAGAGCTCCAACACGTATCGTGACAATGTTTATGGTAGGGACAAATATGATAGCGAAGTTGCTAGAATTAGGTTTATGGAGCAAGTATCGTGTGGCCAGGATCACTAGAGGGACCTTTTTTATCTATATGGTTTTGCCACGTTGTATAATTGGGTGATATGTGTTGTTTTTTCATTTATCGGCGAGCACGGTGTACGACATTGGGGTGCGAATAACACTTTCTTGCCCTTACGAGCCCCAGTTGGTGTACTTGCCGCATATGGTAATTTAAGGGTTTTGCATGCGGGTAACCACTTTTTGAGAATCTGTGTGCGTCCGCTTTCACCGATGCCACCTATATCCCCATTTTGGTAACATAACGGTACCTTAGCTCATTATAGTGACATGTATCGACATCAACTCTCTATATGGGACAATTTCGAGCCACGACATTAGCTATTTGTTGTTATCTTTTTTTTTTTATTAAATTATCATGTCTTTTATTGGATTTTTGTATTTTTTATTTAATTAGCCACGACTTTTCTTTAATGATGTTACTAATAAGATTATTTTCCAAACATGATAACTTAATTAAAACATAGTTAACGGAAATTTAAAGTACAACTGAATTAAAAAATAGTTAACGGAAATTTCATGTACAGCTGAATTAAAACTAGTTAACGAAAATTTAAAATACAACTGAACTAAAACATAGTACATAAACGACTCTACTGCGCATCACCGTCACTAAGACTATCATAACCATCCGATCTACGCTGAACACAATCGTCGGGTGTTTGATGAACACCCTGGCGCTTTTTGTTTTTCCGAGCGTCAATCAATGGACCTACCCAATTCATCATGTTGCTGAAAAACAGCGGTTGTTCTCTGTCATCCACAATTCTCCTAGCGTCGGCAAACTGGTCAAGTAAAGCGTGTGCAGTCTGCAAAATGAAAAAGTAACTGACATATTACACATGATCGAGAAATTCAAGTTAATTAAATATAACAAATGAAACACAATTTATAAAATTACCTAAGCAGTGACATCAGCATCGTCACATGGTAAGGGGGTTAATCGATGATCAGGATCAATGATGAGCGGGTGAGAGACGCCTCGAAACCACTCCTCGTAGTCTGGTGCACACTCCCTCGGAAAGTAACTGGGGTCAATCTATGAGAAAGGTGTACTCAGTGATCCTCCCAACAGTCCCATAAATGATCCGCCACCGACCTGATACTTACGTCGTACCCTATTCCCGAAGTCGGGCGATAACTTAACCCCTAGTGGGATTTGAAACCACCTGCTTGTATCCAAACTGACGTAAACACCGATCGGGTAGGTACGGCTCGACTATGTCCATGAATCGTACAGAACCAGAGAAAAGGGTACGAGGGTAAGACTTCTTCTGAGTCGAACCGTACGGTTCCCACCTAATCGAAGCAGAAGTAAGACCTTATAACACCCTCTAATAGTCCAACAACTTCTCCACAGACTGAGAAAATGATCCAACAGATCTTCAAGAACACACCCGAGGCTGAGTAGGCAGAATATCCGAGGATGGACCGGGTTTAAAAAGAGGAAAATACTCATAGATCCACACTTGCAACGACAAGTAACCTCCAATAGTCTTCACATTAGCAAGTGAAGACACACCCAACTGTCGGTACATATAAGCTAGTGTACAGGCACCCCAAGCATAGGATGCTCTACTGGCGGTATCCGCCACCAAGGGAAACAATTGAGGATGTAACCTATCGCCTGATTTGTCGATGAAAAGTGTCGACCCCAAGACCACTGTGATGAAACCATGTGTATGCTCATCCTCATCACCGGCCCTCGCCACTTGAGACACTGAATCAACCAAAATACCTCCACTCTTATAAATAGCGACGCTCTTTGTTGGATCTAAAGGCAACCTCAACAAATCATCTGACTTCCCAAAGAAGCCACAAACATACATAAGGGGATTGATGAAAGTCCCGTCACCAATTTTGACCTTACAAATGTCACCGTCGAACCGGATAACTAAAATATGTGCAACATCGTGAAGAAGTATGGTCATCTCTCCAAATGGCATGTGAAAGCTTTTGGTGTCGGGCTGCCACCTCTCAACGAAAGCAGAAATAAGGGCATGTTCAAGTGCTCAAGCATGCAATCTGGAAGATGCGAAAGACCACTCTTGTCAAAAGTAGACTGTACGTCCGAAGATAGCCTCCAACTACTCAACACCCTCGTCTTACCAAATCGGTGGTAACCCGTCAACACTGGTCGACCAACCTCATTAGTAGTCGACCAAAAGGTGTGGGCAATGTGACCCTCAAAGCTAGGAATCACGTAAGGAAACAATGGCCCACCAGGAACACGCTCAGTAATCATCCAAGAGACATCCTTGCTTGACTTATTCTTCTTCTTCGGAGCCACGACGCTGCTAGAACTCTCATCTAACACTCGTTGCTAATGTCCCTTCTCCGCCCGTCTAACATTGATGCGGGGGKGGGGGGGGGGGGGGGGGGGGGGGGGGGGGGGGGGGAGAGGGCTACTCAGTTGCTTCCCATCCCCATCCACCTCAGCCTCCTCCTCACAAGCCCGCTAAAAAGTCTCCTCTTCAAGAACTTGGGGACTTGCAACCAAACCTGCTATGTCCGCTAAGTCCATAAATGGGTACTCCTCTCTCGAACCACCAGTGCTACCTCACTCTGAATCTAGTTCCCCCTCCGAGCTCATCCTGATGATGTGACATTTCAATTATGAACTCGACTTAAATGCTCTTTTCCTTTACCGGCCATCTAATCACAAAATAAAATAAACATTAATTAGTTAAACCGATATAAAATATAATGAAATTAATGACGATAGTTAATTACGTTAATTAATGAAAAAAAAAATTACTAACGATATTTAACTTCACGATACGCTAAGTCATTAAATATCGTTTTTTATTACTAAAAAACAACATTTTGTTTTTTTTGAAAGATAAAACGACATTCTGTTAAATATTTTACTCTAATGTCATTAAATATCGTTTTTTAATATTTAGTTAACGATATTTAATGACGTGAAATACTTTAAAACGATATTTAATAATGGAAATTCCGTATATTTCACTGAAAATTCAGTATATTTAACAATGAAAATTCTATATATTTTGATATAGTAATATTTAATTCCGTAATTTGGGTACGTAGTAATATTTAATTAATTAATATATTTAACGATATTTATAAGACGGAATTTTTTTTTAAAGAAAATGAAAAAAAAATAGTGCTGGACGAAAACAAATTTCGTCCCAACCCTGGTCTGGACGAAAACAGATTTTTGTCTGCACGAAAAAGTTTTTCGTCCAGCCCCTTTTCGTCTATTTTTTTTTTAAAAAAAACTAATTTTCGTCTTAGATTTGTTTTGGGCGCGGAGAAGGAAAATTCCTAATCCATTCTAACAATACCGCTTTTATCCTAATTCACCAAAAACAACTAAGCAATGACAAAATTAAAACAAATTAAACTAGAATGAAAGATTACATACCTCGTCGATTGTTTGAAAAAGATTGCGGAAACGTCAAAGTAGAAGCGGTAGTGACTTAATCGTCGTAGATAAAGTGGGTTTTTTTGTAAGACATTTTTCTTTAGAAATTTCTAGTGATAATAATGATTTTTTTCAAAATATGATGTTATATATGGGAGGGTTTTATAGTGGGGTAGATTAGGAAAGTAATTAAATATTGTCGACGATATTTAGTAATTTATCGACGACGTTTAGCAAGTTGGAATTACAATGGCGGTGATTTGGCTTCGTGTAATTAGAAAAGTTAATTTGATTAATGGCAAGGAACAAGGAAGAAAGAAGAAGAATGAAGGAGAGATGAAGGAAGAAGCAAAGGAGAAAGAAAGATCAAGTTGTAGTTTAATTAAAAATAATTACTTTTAACTCCGTGCAATGAAAATTGCACGGGTATACAATTTGAATATTGCTATAGCAAAAGTATTTTAAAAAATACGGAAAATTCGCGTGATACTCTCGAACTTTGCCATTTTGCATGTGCTACTCAACTTTTTAAGTTTGTGTACATTATACCCTTCATGTTTGATTTTTATGCACAACATGTCTTTTTTGTCGCTATAAAAAACTCATTAGCGCATAACTCTTAGACCGGAATTTTGAATCGGCTAATTTTTTTTTTCCTAAAATGATTATCTCGTCATAATCAACAATTTTAGAAAAAAAATTGTCGACTGACATTTTGTAGGATTTTTTTAACGAAAATTTCAAATCAACCTTATCTTCGATCCTTAAATTTTCAAATGACCTTTTTCGTTTTATTAATCTATAGATCTCGAAGAGGTAATCAATTTAAAAAAAAAAAATTAGTCAATTTCGATTTCTGGTCTATGATTTATGCTCAGTTGAAAATTTTAAGAACGATAAAAGGGCACGTTGTGCTTGAAAATCAAAGCTCAAGGATATCATGTGCACGAACTTAAAAAGTTGGGTACTACGTACAAAATGGCAAAGTTCGAAGGTTCCACGTGAATTTTCCGTAAAAAATATGATTTGGTTTTGCATGAAATGATTTAAAAAATTTGCATTTGAAATATATATTACACTTGCTTTTAAGAGATTGTATACAACATAGTTACCATATACACAATGTATTAGGTTTCAATTTTGAGTGTCCGTAAATGTTTGACTGCTAAGTTTGATAGAGTTCTTATATTCACATTTAATACAAACTTATTTTTGACCTCAGCAAATCAACTGAAATTGAGTCATGTTTAACCGTAAATTAACCTAGATTGGGTTATATGTCAAGATTTACGCATTTAACTCTAAAAACGATTGATCGAATCGGTATGCCAAATCAATAATTGTTATTTTTCAAAATATTTTTAGAAGTTTTAATTATGAGTTTTTCTTTACCTATTATTATAGATCATGACTCATATAGACGTTTTCATTTGATACATGTTATTATGAATAAACATACTTTATTGTAGATGGTGACCATTTGTATTAGTCAACCATTTCATATATAATATATAAGTACCAATTTTATTACTTTTGGTACGGTTTTTAATTCAAAGTAGAAAACGAACTCTCAATATATTAATGAGGAGCAATGTCTAATAGAGTTAGAGGCCTGCTAAAACAACAAATATATCATATACATGTAAATTGTGAAATCAAAAATATATCATTATCAAATGGTACACTATATAATGACACTGACTAAAAATATTAGTACCCATTTTATTAATTTAGGTATAATTTTAACCAAATTTTTGTCCGATTTTATTGCCTCCTACAATATTGTCTTTCCTTCATGATATCTTCTTATATATCACCAATATGTATAATTCAGTATCTTTATCGAGGTCGTCCTATATTATAATACTATCCTATAGAAGAGTTACAATACATGTAAATAGTTAATACAGAGTATGTGATTGTGTAACGCCAAATTTTTATTGAGGTCGTTCTATATTATACTATTGGGTTTGTGATTGTCAACGCTCTTGTGGTGAAAGTTCTATTTGGACTCCATATTGATAATTAACTAAATAAATAGGCTAAACCCATATACCTTTGTAAAAATATCAATAACCCTCGTTTCCATCACACACCGCTACTGTCAACACTCTACTCGTATTATTCTACATTTTTTTGTTTTTCAAAGTACTTCGTATTACTCTACTTTTATCATCATCTATTACTTTCTACTGTACTTTCTTATGTTATATTATGTAATTTTTTTTTTCTTTTAATACATAAAAAGGTAAGTCATTTTCATAATTATTTCACTCATTTTCATCCCAGATGAATTTTGAATTGTTTTAATGTCAAATCAAAAGATATTCACATTTTCTTGAGTACTAAATTCGTTTTCATGTACAATAGATCTTGGACTTGTAGATCTAATGAATAAACGAACAATAAAAACATAAAAAAATACTTATTTTATTCAGAATTCGTTCGCTTTTATCTCTACACAGATGAGAATTAAAATTTCTTGTTTGTTTTAATGATAAATGAAAATTTTCTTTATACTCCGTATTAGAGAGTACATACCATGTCCCTTTCACCTTAACTTTATTATTGAAGGAATGATGTGTTTAGAAATGTTTAATTAACAAGAAAAATTCAAATTTTTTAAAAAAATGTTGTCTTTCTCTGTTTGTCATGTTATATTAATTTAATGAAACATTGAATATATGATGAAATTTTTATAATTTATAAATAATACGTTACGTAGTATTGACTGCTTAACTAGTTTTTGTACCCGTGCAATGCACGATCTAGTTTTTGTACTTTAGTACATGTTATATTGTTTTGGTACGTTTGAAAATACTTGACCCTATTTTTATCTGGCAAAGAAATAAAAGAATGGATATCTTATTCTATTCCTTGTTGCATAAAAACTTTAGTGAGAAGAAAAATGTAAGATAATGTAAACATGTAATAACTAAACCAATGGATAGTAACGATATTTTATCACATAATTTTACATATAACTTAACGACTCATTGACTCACATAATATATTCATTATAATCTTAATCTTGTACCAACTTTACTCGTAAGTTTGTTTTATAATTATTTGTATTAATTGCTAAATATGTGACTCCTTAGAATAATAGGGAGTGATATGCATAAGACTGTTATACATAGTTGTCTCAACTTTTTTGTTTATTGAATTTAAAAAGTGGCTGATAAAAGTTAAAATTTTGTAGATACACATTATGGAATTTATAGTGTCCAGTCTTAGCTCCTTATTATGGTTAACACAGGCGAGTAGCTCACACTAATAAAATAAGGAGAGAGTAGTAGCGTTACTCTCTCAAGCTCTTTTATCTTTTACTTGTTTATTTTCACAACTTGACTATTAGTTCTATAGATCGGCATTTCTATACAAGAACATGGTTTATGGCGCGAAAGACCTAGATAATATATTTTAACTATTAGCAAGGAGTTAAGGGCATGTGACTTATGCGAATAAATTTTTTAGAATAAATACGAATTTGATAAATATAACGATGAAACATAATTATACATCTCGTTTTCTTGATGAACTTTTATGTTAGCCATTTTAACAACTATTCCGATGAATTCCAAGAAAATTGGATAGATATTTTTAAAATGTCATATTGTTTTTTGTAATAATATACTCCGTGATACATATAAGATTAGATTTGAGAGAAAATTAAGATAATATTATAAGGAGCAAAATTTTAGAGGGGAACTCAAGTAATTATTATTAGTAATAGAAGATGGGAGAAACTACCTACACGTTTTATGGAATCACACAATAAAATAGAGATTTATTCTTATACAATTTCAAACATAGACTATTCCTCTTCATTAATCCAAGGTTGTAATCAAAACAATATTATTATATTCCGTAAGAGCTATTACATTTCTTAATTAATGAGAAAACAAAGTATACACAAATCATTTAAAAAAAAAACATTTATCCAAGAGTTATTGTGAATTACATAAGAACATATTTGATGCAAAACAAAAAATTATTTGAAAGACTAAAATTATTGGGAATCAGAACACAAATTGGAGAATAAATATCGGTTTTTTTTACCAATAATCATGCAAAATATTTACTCCGCTTATAACACTATTAAAATGTCAAATTGACATCTTTGCATCACACTTCAACAGTTTAACTAAGCAATTTTATTTGTAACCTGTTAGACAAATTAAAATAGAAGAGAAGTGTTGCATACGCAACAAAAGTGTATGAAAGAGTGAAAGACAATGTAGTACAATTTACAAACTTTTGACAATTGATATTTCAATGGTTAGAATATATAATGTAAACTGTTGTCAACCACTTATTTGAGATTCATGCTACCATTTGATATTGCATATACACCAATATAGAAAAAGAAAATCCGACAAAAATGAAGAAGTCATTCAAACCAAACAAAATTATGTAAAGAAGATTCATACCCATAATACTAATTTCATGGAGTGTTATAGATATGTGAGTATATATATCATCCTCCTGCAATTTCAAAACACAAAACTAATAAATAAGATTCTAATTAATTTAATATATAATAAAGAAAAAAAATTAAAAAAGTAATCTATTTATCTATGTATATTTTTAATGTGTCTCATATTTATGCACAATTAGTCCCCTAACTAGCCTCGTTTCACACGCTTTTATGCATGTATTAGGGTCGTTTCTTATCTTTAGTTGCCTATTTGCTATTCTATGCGGATTTGGTGCCTTTGGTAGGAAAAGAGTGCCAACCTTGGATTCATGAGCATTTCGAGAGCTAAATGGATTGTACTTAACGACCAAGCGAAGAAGAGGGACTAAGGCCAAAGACTTTAGTAGCTTTGTGAAGTATTTGGGAAATGATGAGGAGCCCTCACGAGTCCAGAGGAGCTCCCA
>VHZZ01011967.1:19754-32825 GCA_009801015.1 Silene noctiflora | reverse complement strand
AGGGGGTAAAATCACATAAATAAAGTACTTATCACTATAAGTTTTCTTTTCTGGTGGTCGTGAGTTTTGAGTTTCTTTTTCTGACATAATGAAAGATGCACAATTCTTTAACTTTCATAATAGGCTACAACAGAGTAAAATAGTTTAACAAAATATCTCTTCTTCTTATATTGTGAAGTAACATTCAATTGGTGTAATTCTCAAATAAATTTTCAGAATCAGTCTCTTTTTATTCAAATAGTAAATCTTTCAGCTGTGATCCCCTTCACTATAGGCGAGAACTTTCGAAGGAATATTGGAAGTAATTTTGTTGTCCTTGTTTATTCTTTTGACTTCTAATTCATAATGCTCCAACGTTTTGTATTATGAACAGCCACCCCCTTCATTTCTTGCTACCATGGAAGAATATGTTAAAGAAGCACCTCAAAGTGATTCTGTTACAAAAAGATTGGTGAGGATCTTCACTCTTTTTCCAACTTTAAAGTATATGTGATGTGGTTTTTATTTTTAATTTCTCTTTAGCTTCCAGGTCTGCACTTTCCTGTCCATCTTTAGACTTTCTTTTTGGGTTGTCCACCTTTAAAGTTTATAATATAATTGTTGTTTGCGATGACTCCACATTTTCTTTAGCTTGCATTTTCCATCATAAAATGTGAACCCTAAGAAGGCGTAAACTTTGAAAGTGACAGACAAAGGAACAACAATGGCTCATATTTTTATCCATAATTACCAACTGGTTAATACCCATATCAAGCTGAATCTTCTGACCTTTAAGTTCATTTCATGCCATTTAACAAGAGCCGCCACAAAGAAAATATGCAGCTAATAATCTACTACTTTATTTAACATACAGGAATATCAAGAAAGAGACAAATCCTCTTATCAATACGATGAGCCCGAACCTAAAAATGAACAAAATCAAGAGCAAGAAGCAGAGGAACAAAAATCTAAGAAGGCACAGGAGGAACCTCAACCCGAGCTTGAGCCTGAACTTCCTCCTTTGATATCTACAGATGACGATGATCTTCTTGTACATTTTTACCCTTTCGTTCATTCCGATCTCTCTAATTATTCGAACTTAAATAGTTCTAAAATCTTTTTCTTGCTTTCAATCTAATTTCACAGGGGTTGCGAGAGTTAAATCCAATGGCTGCAGAACTAGAAGAAAGCAATGCTTTAGCTCTTGCCATAATTTCAACAGGTAATGACACACATCTCTCTTTATGCGGTTTGTTTTTTGTTCACACGTTGCTCACTACATTCATGATATGAAATATCCTTACAAAAATTATTTGGTTTTGATGTAGGAGGTGAAAGCCAATCTAAATCAAGCAATGCCTTACCTGAACTTGATTCATCGGGATGGGAACTAGCATTGGTCACTACACCCAGCAATATTAATAATACTCCATCACCATCAACCAAATTGGTTTATCATCTAAACTTATACTTTCGAAGTATAATTGTTTATATTACAAAAATATGAGGGGTCGGGGGGTAAAAGAGCAGTTGTAGTTAAAGATTGGGGTACTGATGTCATACATAATATATGCTTTCCCTTAATAAGTGTCTATGAAAATGTTCTGCTTAATTTTTGTAAATATTACCCAAATCAAATAAGGTAAATTCAAAGAAAAAGAAGGATCATTATACAAAATTTTAGGTTAAAAACTTTTTAGCATAAGACTATGCGCAAAATGCAAAAAAGGAAGTTTAACTTAACATGGTCTGATATTCATGCATTGTATAAGGTGGATACTGGATAGGTCATTGCCAATATAAAATTCCCCGACATAAATATATCGTAGAAACGAGTTAATAGACTCATGGGTATTTCTGTATAAGGACAAGCACTTGTCTATTTGGAGAAAATGTTGTTTTAATTGCTTCATAAGCTCATACTAATTGTATGTAATTTAGATTTGATAGGAGTAGTGACAAATTGACAATTCGAGTAATATATTATTGTCTTCACTAAAATATACAAGTACTCGATTAGTCTCCTGCAATTTCCAAAATATATGCAAAAACATGATTGCCTTGTTATATTTGCTATACAATTAGTGACTAATTGGTTTTATTTTTACTTGTGGGAGTGTAGGCAGGGGGCTTCGACAAGCTATTACTTGATAGCTTATATGAAGACGACAGTGCAAGGAGACAGCTACAGTTGCAAAATGCAGGGTATGGTCCCTATGGGATAGGGGCAGACCCGATGCAAGTTCACAACCCATTTGAACAACAATATCAAGACCCATTTTTCATCTCGAATGGTTTTGCCTCACCCACCAATGTTCAGTTGGCTATGATATCTCAGCAACAACAATATCAACAACAAATAAGGATGCACCAGCAAATACCATCCTCAAGTATGATGATGGTACCTTATCAAAATACGCCTTCATCTCAATACCCCCAACAACAACAAATGCAACACATGCATATAGGTCTAATTAACCCGTTTGGGGACCCATTTTCACCCTTGCCCCAAAATTCGACCTATCAACACAGAAATCATGGTTTACTCTAGAAGAGTAATGATTTGCTTTTCTTCTATACTTTTTTGCTATTTCTAGGTGTTGTTCAATCAATGATGCATTCATTCATTCTTTTGTGAATAGTAACAATTTCGTGTCTAATGTTTTACATTGTTGTAACATTAACTGGTTTTTCTCCGTGTAAGTAAGTCATTTATATTAATCATTTTTACAATTTTGGTAATTTATCAAAGGGTTATTTAATATGAATACTCCTAACTATTGCCTCCCCTTCTTAAAATACTCTGAACTTTAATTTAACTATCAATATACTCAAGTATTATACGCCTCCGCTTTTAATACAATTGCCTCCTTTTTAACCTGAAATAACAGGTAAACCATACGCAGGATCCACAACTTCATCTTCTTCCACCAAAAGTTACCTCCATTACTGTTCCTCGTTCTACCCACTAATTTCATGTTCAATTTTTTCTTATACCCAAATTTCTTCCAACGCACTACTTCTTCTTCATTATACTACCTCCCTCCTGCATTTTTTTTCCAATTTAAATCCCCTCTTTCTACCATTAAAACCTATATATCACTCTCCTAGAACCTATTAACATCTGTATATCACCCTCTCAACCACTCTCCCACACTATCCTCAACCACCTACCGTCCATTTTTTACATTTTTACAGCATTCTCAACCGCCATTCACCACAGTCACCCATATTTTTCCGCCATATTCAACCGTCAACCACTCTTCACCTTTGCATCCTCTTCTACACTACTTCGTCTATAAAATAGAAGGCACGACTATCGCTCTCCCGCCTTCCTGCCGTTGGACGTCGTGCCTCGCTTTCGTACCGTCGACCACCGCGACTGATACCTCGTGCATCCTCCAATAGTCCTGCCTCTGTCGTCGTCATGTACCCCTTCACCAACAATTGATTTAAATCTCTAAAACCCTAAATCCCTAAATTAATTTGGGGGTAAATATTATTTTAGGGCTCGGGGGTCATGGGAGTGTGTCATTAAGGCCGTCCGTATTTATGCATAAGTGGTTAAGGGTGGACGACGGCGGTTGAGATGTTGTTGATTTGCAGAAGATAATGGTAGTGTATGTCATGGATGGGTTTTTAAGTATAATAAAGGGAGTGACTAGCTAAACAGGTAGCCGGTTATCCCGGTTTAACATGATAAAAGAGGGTTAATACTATAATGAATTGTAAGTTAAATTAAAGTTCGGAGTATTTTAAGAAGGGGGGTAATATTATGGAGTATTCATGTTAAGTAATCATTTATCAAAATCTACGCCAACTTATGAAGTTTGATTTTTTCACACAACAGAAGTCACTCCTATGTTTACTGCTAACCTTACAATTAAATAGATCATACAACTAAATTCCGCTGATGGCACAAAAAATATTTATCAAACGCTCAATCGTTTCTCACCAGATATCATAACCTTTACATTTAAAGTCCAATTATTTGATATTCATGATAAGGTCGCAACAGGCTAACGGTAAAAAAAAATGCTATATTTTTGAATAGTTCCATCGCAGTAAAAAAAAATGCTAGCCTGTTACAGTCCAATTATTTGATATTCATGATAAGGTCGCACCAGATATCATAACCTTTACATTCCCACATTTAATTTAGCTTCTTCTAAACCAAAAGAAAAAACCGGATGCATTTAGAGGCCATCTCTAGGGCGATTAGAAAGCGATTTCTGATCTCCCTTCCCCGGTTATGGCACGTCCCAAAAAAACCTGTTGGTCCCATCATTCGACTTCGCAGGGGAAGGTCTCAGAATGATGTAATGGATAAGGTTTTCTCTCCCCTGAAGGTAAACACTCTAAATGAAGTTATTAATCATGTTTTGAATGTTAATAAGTCGAACCCTAGATCGATTAATCGAGAGGGAGGTTCTAATGTTCCCTCCTCTTTGACTAATTCTACTCGTAAAAATAGCCGTGTGATAATCCCAGTACCAACCTTGGTTGTGTCGGTTACCCTGTTACTTGGCCTACCTGGGCTGAGAAGAGCCAAATCACCCGTAGGAATGGAACTGCACTTGGTTGGAGAATCGACGGACAAGGATGGAGTGGTTATTGATGAAAATGATATTGCAGACGAGATAGAATATTGGTCTTACATTTTAGTGGGTTAATTCATTGGAGGTAAGCCGTCTCTTGTTCAAGTTATAGAGTGTGTGGATAAAAAATGGAATCATATCTAGAAACAAGAGGTTCTATACTACAAAAGGGATTGGTTCTTCTTCAAACTCGCAAGATATGCATATCTCTGTACCTTTCTTAAGGGTGGTCCTTGAAGTCTGGGGGATCACTCTTTGGTGCTGAAATATTGGAGCCCCTCATATCTCTCAGGAGTTGGATATTGTATCTAAGGTGCATGTCCGGGTTACCCTACTAGATTTAGATCTTGTGCTCTGGTCTGAGAGAGCTTTAAGTAAGATTAATAGTAAAATAGGAGTACCTTTATATGTTGATCCAGTTATTACCACTCATAAGGAGAAACTATCGTTTATCAGGATTATGGTAAAACTGGACTTATCCAAAAAGTTACCAGAGCATGTGTTAATTTACACTCCTCCCATATATCTTCTCCATGAAAGTAGGGGTATGGAACATTAGCTAGGGGTATGAATAAGGAGGTTAAGAAAAGAGAAGTAGTGGAGTTTTTTTGACAATAATAAATTGGATATCCTAGGAAAAAATGAAACAAGGGCTCGTTTAGCTAAATTCGATTCAATCAATAGAAAATGTTTTATGGCTTTTAATATTTTGAGCAATTACACCTATCACGATAATGGTATAATTTGGGTGATTTGGTGAAATCCAAATTTAACTATCACTCATCTCACAACTAATGATTAGTGGATTCATCTGCAAGTTGAGTCTCATGGATGCCCCGCTTTCCAGGTCTCATTTGTGTTTGGTTTTAACTTAATGGAGGGTAGATATAAGCTTTTGGATTTTATGGCACATCATACTGGTAATTTCCCTTAGATTTGCCTTGGGGATTTGATAGGTGTTCATCTTGACCGTATTTCCTCTTCTTTACCAAGCATTTTGACCCTATTTAAGACGGTTTTCATGCCCTTGGTTTAAGCCGCGTCAAAAATTCAACAAACCATAGTTCCTCCATCTTAGCAGCATATACAGAAAATAAACACAAGATAATCAATCGTAAAATGGCAATGCTAAGAGATGAATAAACGATACTCCATATAAATTTTTATGGATGAATTGTCCCCCTTACCACTGTCTCGTTGCTGAGCTTTGATGTGAGTCATATTTACGCATATTTAGTCTCCTAACTAGCCTCATTCCACATGCTTTTACGTGATTATTAGGGTCATTTCTTGTGTTTTGCTTCCTATTTGCTAGTCTATGAGGTTTTGGTGCCTTTGGTAGGAGAACAACACTAACTTTGCTTGGTTGGAGCATTTCAGAGCTAAATTGATCGGATCTAACGATCAAGCGTCAAAGAGGAGACCAAGACTAAAGGCCTTAGTCAATAAAATAAGTTTTAGGGCAATGAAGAGGAGCCCCCACGAGTCCAGACCAGCCCCCACGACTTAGGGGGCAACCAAGCTAAATCAAGGGAGAAAGCAGGCAGAGCTTGTGCGAGCTCCCCTAAGTTCGAGCGATCTCACCACAGGCTCGTGCGAGCTCCCCTCAGCTCGAGGGAGCCACACGACAGGACTTCTTCCACGCAAAGCAGGGAGCCCCACGAGTTGCTCTAGCTCTAGTAAGACTTAGGATTTCCTCAAGGGGTCTAATCGTCATTTAAGCCCTTAGTTAACCTTAAAACTTGTACTTAATATAAATAGCTCATGTAATTAGATAAAAGAGATAATCTAGAAATATCATCTTAGGGACTCCATTAGTTTAAATTAGCTTAATTATATCTTAATCCTTTCCTTATTGTTTAAGAAAACTTAGATCTACTTTGGAAATTGAAGATTCTTGGGTTTGTATTGAAGAATTGACAACTCTTCATCATTAATAAAAGCCTTCTTCTATTATTCTTCCATTTCCTTTGTTCATATTACGTGGTATAATTCCTTTACTCTTTATTTAATCCTTTTACTTAATCTTTGTTAATTGTTTTACTCTATCATCATGTTTATGCTTGTTAAGATGTTTGACACCATTTATGACTTGTTTACCATGATGATGTATGAGTAGTCCTCTAGATAGGGTTAGTGGGGGATTATGGGAGTAATTATGGGTTAGATCTATACTTAATGAGTTCATATGAATGATTGTATGTTGTCTTTTCAACTTATGCACATGTTATGGATGAAATGCTTGATTGACTACCTAGCATGATTCTCTATCCTTTCAACAAGACTTGTAAGATATAAACCAACTCAAGGATTGTTAGACCATGCATATAGTTGAATAGGGAGAACCAAGTAATTGTAGGTGTCATAAGCTATAAACCAACTCATCTCAGAGACCTAAGTCTCTCTAGGGATTGTAAGGCATAAACTAACTCGATCCCAACACAACTACAATTGTTTGTTTGACTCATTATTGTGATTGTACCATGATTCCCCTATGAACCCATGAAACCCTAGTGATTTTAATTATTAGTTTACATCTCTATTTACTTGCCTTGTTATTTCATTTGTTTACATTTTCGTTATAGTAGTTTAGCTTACATCCCAACCCAAATTGCGACACAAAGACATAGCTACTTGTATTGGATAACCGTTTGATGAACCGTCCCATGGATCGACTCCAACATACCACTTTCTAGTTGTTTGTTGGATTTATAAATATTGTTTGATAGGGCGTGACGACCCAACCCTCATCAAAATGGCGTCGTTGCCGGGAACGGTGTATTGTTCAATTGTTATCATTGATTGCTTTTTAGTTGTGTCTTTCTTTGCCTTGGGGAAGTCAATTCCTTGAGATGGTTTTAATTGTTTTCTAGTGTTTGATATTTTGCATGTCTAGGAGGTTATGAATCAATCACCTACCTATTGATCACGAGATTGAGAGAACCTTGAGAGGTATAAGGAGAACCTTTAGAGATGCTTCTACTTCAACAACGGATGAACCTAACTTAGTTATTGAAGGACTTGTGGACGTAGGGGTTTTCGAAGTGGAAAAAGTTGAGTTTACCAATCCTTTTGCAAGACAAGGAGAAGGCAACCCAATACCCAACCAACTACAAAACCAAGTAATCATGCCTAAATTCTCATCACATTCTGTACCAACTGAGGATAACCTACCTAATGGTACTCCAACACCCGCTCACTTGACCGGAAAATTTATAGCGAAGTCCGCTTTCATACAACTTGTTTAGAAGTCAATTCGGAGGAATGCCTAGTGAAGATCCACATCTTTACATGGAAACTTTTTGTGACTATTGAAAAGCTATTTCTCAAACAGGGGTAACACAAGAACAAATTCGATGGTGTTGTTTCGTTTTTCCTTGATCAGAACCGCCAAACAATGGTTGAAAAGTCTAGGCAAGACTACCCTTGGCATCGATTCTTGGAAGAAGCTAGCACTTGCCTTTTACAAGAAGTTCTACCCACCCGAGAAGACTAATATTTTTAAAGCCCAAATCACCAGGTCTAAGCAAAGAGATAAAGAGTCTCTATATGAGGCTTGGGAAATATTCAAAGCTACTTGTCACTCTTGCCTTCATCATGGATTAACCGAGTAGTTCTTAGTCCAACAGTTTTGGAACGAATTATTTGAAGACTCAAGAAATGTGCTTAACATGGGTTCTAATGGAAGGTTTACCGAAGTAGATGACAACCAACTTGGGCCAAGATTGAGGAGATGGCGGTTCATAATTCTCAATATAGTAGGCCACGAAAAGCTACTAGAGGTGGGAGACATGAAGTAGACTTCGTCACACAATTAAGTGCCGACTTGAGTGCCAAATTGTTGGAGTAGTGTCTTCCACAATTGTGCGTTTACATAATAAATCTCATATAAGAAATACACCTGGGATATATGTCTTTATCCATGTCAACTGATTAACATAAATAAGTAATGCTCGGCTGACTAGAGTTTGACGTTACTGTCGTATGACGCTGGTGATCAGTTTATCCCTCGAGGTCACACCTATAGGATGGAGCCCAAATGCAAATCTAATTATTTGGATAATTAGCTCCTTGAAATATGTTGACTAATAGTTAGTAAAGTGAGTATTAAAGTATATTTATTATCATATTATACGATAATTGAGTAATAAATATAAAATCTTATTAATGTGATTAAATAAGATAAAATTTAGTAATTAATGGTTAATTGACTAAATTAGTATTATTTACTAATAAAGTATTAGTTTTAATACAATGAGTTTATTAAGTTTGCGGCAGAGGTTATTAGCTAATTAAATTTACAAAGGGTTGTAAATTTAGCTAAATGAGTTTTGTAAGACACATTTTATATAAGATAATGGTCTAATATTATTTAAGAGTTACATGTATATTAGTTAATAATTTGTATTATTTACAAGTTAAATAATGAAATTAATATTTAATTATATTAGATAATTAAATATAAGTCTTATGAGCTTTTGTAGGACAAATGTCGGAAATCGAAATGGACCCGAAAATAGACCTAGTGGAGGGTTGGCACAATCAAAGATTAGAGTCAAAGATGAAGTAATTCTTCACCAACCCACTATTTAATGCTCCTTATTTATTTACATTTTAGGCCTATATATACCCCCTCATATTGACATTAAAATGTTAGAAAATTAGAAGGAAAAATTGGCCCTTTGAGCAAGAATAATAAGTTGTTCATCTTTTTCCTTCTTATTTTTCACATAAAACTCATCCCAAAAACTCACTTAAATAATAAATATCAATTATTATTATTGTAATAATAGTTTTTAGTATTTTTCAAGGCTAATTCTACATAATATCTAGTTAATATTAGTAGGATTATTTGGGTGACATTTTGGGTGTAATCAAGAGGAGGCTTTTAACTTAGAAGCTCAAGACAAAGATTTGTTCTTCCAATCATTTTGATTCAATAAGATTACTATAGTCGTAATCTTATAGCAAAAATACCCAAGGTAAGGAATTTTTCTATTTTTCCTTGTCTTATGCATTTTTCGTCGCATGCATGTAACTAGATCGGTACAAACTAAATTAACAGGTAATTTAGTTACTAATTAGAGGAGTCTAATTAGGGGTCTAGTACTTTCACAAATGTGTTCTCATAACGATACCATGAACTTGAAGTTTGATAAGGCCATGGCCAAGATGAGTGAAGCTTCCAATTCACCCAAGCAACAACCGGTTAAACATGTCAATGCAATGGCAATGACACCTTCTCTTCCAATTAGAGTATGTGAGAATTATGGAACATTAGGACATGACCAACAAGAGTGTAGGGGAACAACCGAACAAGTAAATGGTTTTCAAGCATACAAGAGTGGCACCCCTTACTCCAACTTCTACAATGAGAACACCAAATTCCATCCAAACCTCTCATACAAGAGCCAAAACATTCAAAACCCACAACCATTATACACCCCACCACCAATGAGAAATCCAACTCAAAGACCATTCTACGACCAAAACCAAGGATTTTAAAGTCAAGCCTCTTACAATCAACCCAATGACCAAGCTTTCGATGCTAAAAAAGCGGGTTTGCAAATGCAAAAGAATCAACAAGATTTCTTTGCTCAAATGCAAAAGAATAGTCAAGCCAAGGACATCACCATCAACAACATCCTTGCTCATAACAAGATGATGGAAACTCAATTGACCCAATTGGCCTCTTCTAGTTCCAGAATGTACAAATTTTTTAAATTAAAAGTTTCGTAATTTTTAATATTTATTTGGTATTATTTCATAATTGTTATGATTTAATAAGTTTTTGATTAGAAATAATATTAAAACAAGTTAATTGGATGTCAAAAAATTAGTGGAGACTAATTTTCAAGTCCTAAAATTGTTTGGGTCATTAAATTGTGCTTAAATTTGATTTAAGTATTTGTTTGTGATTTTTAATTGTTACAAATCGCAAAATTTTCACAAACCGAGCAATATATCAAACTGAAGGTAGTTAGGACGATTTGACAATTTTTGGCATGTTTACATTCAAGTATTTATATGCATATTTTTGAATTAATGTCATTTAAATTATGTAATTTATTGATGTAATTTGTCTAGTATGGCCTAATTAGTTTTAATCAGTATTTCCCGTAATGTAAGGGAATACTGATTTGGTTGTACATTAATGCGATTTCGCATCACCAATTTGTAATAATAATAGACTTAATTATTTACAAATGTATAAAAGGATTATGCAATGTAATTTATTTTATTATTATTAGTATTATTTTTATTCGGTGGAGCCTAAAGACGGCGCCGATCGGAAAGGAGTTCCAATGAAGACCAGAGGTATCCTAAAGACGGAGTTATTCCAATGAAGTTCAAGGGACCAAGGAGTTGGTTTCCGAATTTTTAATAGTTAAATTAGATTAGCTAGTTTAATTTTAGAGGCCAAACTAGAAATTTATCGTTTTACTTGTTTTATGCGCATATATGCCAAATCGCCATCACATGCATTTTTATTGTTTTTCTTGCTATCGTCAATTAAAATTATCTAGAATTCACCGAATTAGTTCACTTAAAGGTGAATTGATAATAAATTGATGAGATCTCTCACATTAAAACTAAAATTGAGATTAGCCTTACCAATTAGTAGGACCTAACAGTCCCTCGTTTATTAGGGGGCAGGTTCGCCTCAGCGGGGTGTTTCCCTTTTTAACTTGGGTAAGTAGGATGATAAATGTTATCATTTTCGCGAAAATTGGTTGGAATCAACGGGATTAATATGGGATGAATCGGCTCACCGTGCCCGTGTTAGTTCCGGGGCTAGAGATATATTTTGTGAAAATCCGTCGACCGAGAGTTCTAGAGTAGAATTAGTCAAAAGTTGACTCGCCAAATTTATATAAGTAAGGGATGAATCGGCTCACCGTGCCCGTATTTATGTAAAGATGGATCTCGGAATCGTTTATATAATTTAGTGGGAGGTCATTATATAAACGTAAACTTGTTAAAAAAATTTTACAAGTAAATTTCAACAATAAATGTTAATTTTCCTTCATTTCCATTTTTGTAGTTTCTAATCGCCATGGCTTCTAGTAGTCAAGTAGTTTCTATATAGAAAGATTCATGGCTCCGTCAATTCATGGATAAACATATTTTAAAAGCCGATGGTAGTAATTATATTGACTGGGAAGAAAATTTAAAATTGGCCACAATAGGGGGTGGTAAATTACGCTACCTTACTGATCCTTCTCCCCCTACACCTAATACTAGGGCTTCCGACGTTGTAAGGGAGGCATATCTAGAATACCAACGTGAGTCTAGTGCAATTAAGAATGTCTTAATTTTAGCCATGGAATCCACGTTACAACGCCAATGCATTTGGTTCAAGACCGCTCATGAGATATTTTCACGACTTGTGACAATGTTTTCGAAAGCCCCGCGGATAATCCAGTATGATGCCACCGTCCGCTTCTTCGAGGAACGCCTCAAGGAGGGACAACCCGTGAGTTCTCACGTACTTAAAATGATTGAGTATGCGGAAACTCTAGAAGGGCTAGGGTGTTCTATACCCGTGGAGCTTGTGATTGACCGAGTGCTCGACTCCCTTTCTAATGTCAAGGGGTTTACCCAATTTAGGGTAAACTACAATATGACAAACATGAAGAAAAGTCTTTATGAGCTCCAATCCTTGCTTGTTCAAGCAGAAAGGGATATGGGAGCTAGGGGGAGTTCAAGGAAGGAAGGATGTCTTGCTAAGGGGAAGACACCCACAAGCTTTAAAAGTAAGGGAAAGGCTATTGTGAATAGCACTTCCAAACCTAAAAAGGGTGGTTCTTCCAAACCATAATATTTTTATTGTAACGGCGTGGGACACTTGAAGCGTGATTGTACCAAATTTTTAGATGAGGTTAAAGCTGGACGTGTGACGTTAATAGGTAATATTTTATCTGAAATTTAGGTGATAGATATCAATATTTCTACAAGTACAACTTGGGTATTAGATAGTGGTTGTGGTTCTCACCTTTGTAATCATTTGCAGGGTCTAAAGAACGAAAAGAAGCTAGCCAAGAGAGATGTGGACCTAAGGATAAGGAACAGGACTAGAGTAGCCGCCGTCTCCGTAGGAACATATGTACTTTGTTTAGCTTCGGGTTTTGAGTTGTACTTAAATAATTTTTATTATGTACCGACTTTATCAAGAAATATAATATCAGTTTATGTGTTAGACATAGAAGGTTTTCATTTTCTGATTAAACACAAGAGTTGTGTATTCTCACGTGATGATATGATATATGGCCGAGCAAATTCCATAAATGGTATTAATGTTATTGATTCGTTGAAATATGTTTATCATGTAGAAAACAAAAGACTCAAGACTTGTGATCTCGAACAATCTAATCTATGGCATTGTCGTCTAGGACACATAAACACTACTACAAAAACAGGCAACTACAACGGCCCTTTAACAATGCTTATTAACGAAAATGACGAAAAGACGTTGTTGAATGGATTATTAGAC
>VHZZ01011966.1:16268-32679 GCA_009801015.1 Silene noctiflora | reverse complement strand
TGTGAAAGAATGCCATTTTACGAAATCATTATAAAATACAAGACAATCACTAAAATGCGATTAATGAAATAATATTAGTTTACTCGATATCGTTTTGTAAAATAAATCATTTTGAAATACGTTAAAAAGACGTACTTTGACTTACGTTGACCATCCTAAAATACGGGTTATTACATTAACATTGGCCACCACCTAGCCTTGCACCTTCAAAAGCTTTCAAATGACCCCTTCAAAAGGGCCAGGGTTTATGTTGGGGGATTAGTGACCCAAATTGCTAAAGACGTGATCTGTGATTTTGATGAGTCAAGGATTAGGTATGTGCCGGGGGAATCCTATTTGACCAAGGATTACCTTGCTAGCAAGCTTGATTGGATTAAAAAGCGCCCCTGAACATGGGCTTGTGTATTGGCAAGTTATGGGAATGAACTCCATCCCCCTTCCCATTACCGATAGGATGCGAGTTCTTCCCGATCAAGATCACTATCTCCTTCCCGTTGAGCAAAGCACCAACCAACCCCCTCCTTCACCCATGAGAACCTATGGGAGGGATCACCAAGGCCCGACCCCATCTTTTTTGCCATTCACCGAAACACCTCCTTTTTTCCATTCTCAATGCACTCCATTTCCACCTTGGTCCCAATATCAACAAGGTGAGGGATCATCTAGTCAACCACCGCAATATGCTCCACTTGACCCCTCTTTGATTAAGTTCATGGAAGATATGACCTTGGCCTCCCAAATGGCGGTGTAACGCCCCCATACACCAAGGTGCCTTACCAAGACCACCTCAGCATATAGAGATTTTACCATGTCGGTTACCCGAGGCATATTATATCACAAGGGGCCATTAAGAAACAACATTAAAAGATTAAAGTTTAAAGTGATACATATCCAAATCCAAAAATCCTCAAAGTGAGGTATAACCATCTCAAAACCAAAATACTGAAAGTATTGAAACCAAAACTATCATAAGACACAGTGGAAGACTAGCTATAAGACTCAGTGGTGACTCCATCCCAAGCAACCCGCGAGCTATCCAAGGCATACCTACTCCCTTGCAATCCAAAACAAGTATGAATCCCGTGAATCCAAACTCTTTTATTTGTGCATATTAGCTTAGAATTTCATTTAGGTAGATTGTATCATATGTCATGTAGTTGCATTCATTTAGTTTTGCATTTAGAGATTCAATTCCATGTAATATATGCTTTCATATAAAAAAAAACCATTTAGGATAGACTTGCATTGTTTTTAAAATTAGCATGTAGAATAGAATAATGCATTGCATTTCTCATTCAAAAATCAAAAAAAAAAAAATGAAAAATCACAAAAAAAAAAACAAAAATAAGTCATCTAATGTTCGAATTTCCTCCACATATTTATTTCCAAATGGAAGTATGTAAATAAATAAGTGTGGGGAGGAAATTTCCATATTTAAAAATCCAAAAACATGTTTTTCTTTCAAGAATTTTAAAAATACAAAAATATGTTGTTTCAATTCGAAAAATGGTTAAGACTCCAAAAATATGTCTTTTTTTTTCTCATTTCCTCCTTATACTTTGTTCCATTGAGGACAATGTAAATTTTAAGTGTGGGGAGGGAAATATCCACTTTGTGAATATTTGTATATATTTGTTCATAATCTATTGTAAATTTGACAAAAAAATTTAAAAAATTGCATAAAGTGGATATTTTGTGCCTTGGATTTTCCACTCAGTTTTCGAGGCAAAAGGAGATTAGAAGACCGCTTGGTATAGACGTTCCTATCCCTTTCTCCTTTTCCATTCTTTCTCTTTTTATATCGTTGTATAGTATGGACGAGAATAAGATTTTGTGCCTTGGATTTTCCCTTTGGGAACTTGTGGTTGATGTGCCGTTAGGTTTAGTCAAACTTATTGCATGTTTCATTCCATGTTTGTTTAAATTCCCGCATGCATTGTCACATGTATATATGTGTTGTGTTTCCTTATGTTGCATTAAGTTTGTATATATGTGTTTTGATCAAAAGTGGTCTAGGGAGGGAGCATGATACCCCCATGATGAAACACGTTCCAACTGTGCCTTCCCCTTCCCCGTGGCTCACACCCGTGTCCACACGGTTAGTTTTTGGGAAAATGATCAAGTCCATCAAGTCTTAACCGTCCTGTGAGTCCAAGAGGACCGTAAGCTAGGTCTATACTTCGACCTATCTACTCAAATATGAGGTTTAGAGCCACATGTAGGTCGGTACATCCATACCCGACCCCCGTTTAGGATTGTGAGTAAGTCTCCTCGTGTTGCGTGTCATATCAAGATGCACAAGTGTGTCATTCATTCCTTAGACCGTGAGATGTCCTATTTTCGTGCACATATTGTGAAACAAACTCGTTGCATGCATTAAATTTAGCCTCATACTGCCATATTAAGCCTTTGTTTAGACCCTTTAGATTAGGAGCGCCTTTTGTTTGACCCCTTTTAAGCCTAAGCCTCCCCTTTGGCATATCTATCATATCAACTACATCCCAAAAATAACCTTCCTTGATCAAGAAGTTTTTATGTGTGTGCGATCGATTAAGGACGGGTTATCTTGTCCTAATTTGGTGGGTTTACGCATAACCCATTTGAGTTGAAACTTTCGGTTTAAGTTTTGGCATTTGTCATAAATAAGAGGTTTTGGAGAAAATGAAGAAAAAGCTTTGAAAAAGAACAACAAAAGAGATGGCATTTGTATCTATTTGATGTGTACATATTAGTTGAGAAAATTAAAAGAAAAGAGAAAGATCTAGCAACATCCCTACTCATCATTTAAGGGGTTGAAAAAGCCGTTGCTAAATAAATGGGCAAATGATGTTTTTCCAAATGAGTTGTGCTTTCAAGTTGGGTGAAATTTGGTGACAATTTTCATTAATTTACGGTCCCTCATTTGTTGTAATAAAGTTGGGTTGAGCGGAATTTTGACAATTTCTTGATATGTAACTCCACATGATCCATAAAGGTGCTTGCACCAATCCCGTTCCGACCTATCCCTAAGCCCTATTATGACCATTTGTTTCACTTTGTTTGCATTCTCCCTTTTTGAATCTCAGACAGTCATAGGATAGGATTACACATTAGATTGCAGGCACGCTTCATGAGTCGTAGTAGGAGAGTGTTTCGGTTACTTTTTGCACAAAAACACCCGTTCTTCAAATGTGTGATGAGTGAAAACTGCGAGGAAGTTGGTAGTCTTCGCGCCCTAGTCATGGATACCTCTCGGTTGAATCTTGATTCGAGTCATGTGATTCTTGGAGGACTAGCTTTGCTTCCCCTTTCCCGCCTTAGAATGTGTTTCTTTGGCCATTGTGGTCAATTATGGGTTGCTTGGGCCATCCTTAGGGGGTTGGCACCTTGTTGGGATTCTGAGACGGTATTTCTCGACTAAGACCATGTTTTTGAGATGAGAAATCGACCACTTAGATGAGGAAAGTGGACCATTTTTGTTAGATGCATCCTATTACTTGTTTTTGTTCTTTCATGTTGGATGCATTGCCATTTTGGCAAGACCCCACTTGCCTTCCAAGGAGGCACTTTACCTAATGATTGCTTCGTTGTGAGTTGACGGGACGGAGAAATCCTGTCAATCGCCTTTCATCGAATGTTATTAGCCTAGTCACTAGTTGTGTGAATAAGAGTCTTAATGTCGTCTACTTACTTACTCGGGGACGAAAAAGGCTTAAGTGTGGGGAGGTTTGATATGTGGTAATTTTGTCATGATATTTCCCCTTCTTTGCCATGAATTTTGATCCGTTTCGAAATGGTTTGCATTCTTCCTTTGCGTTTTGTGCCCGCATTCCCCATTCTATGAGCCTATGTCTCATTTTGCAGGATTTGAGATGGAATTGAAGAAGTGGGAGCATAAGGAGGTGAATTGGAAGAGAGAATGGGAAAGGAGAAGAAAACAAGGCAAGAAAAGGTTCCCATCCGCCCTCTGGCCGGCAGCCTGCCAACCGGCTGGGGCTACCTGACATTCAGAGTTTTGAAGGCAAAGTTGAAGAAGAATGGTTCCCAGCCGGTGCACCGGCAGCCTGCCAACCGGCTGGGATAGATTCCATGCCTTAAAATATTTTTAAAGAAGGGAAAAGTGAATCTCCCTGGAGTGCTCAGAGCCGGTGGGTGCACCGACAGCCTGCCTACCGGCCCCTGCTACTTGATGCATTGAAAAAGCCTTAATTGGAGACAATGCACTCCCAGCCGGTTGTTGGACTGGAAGCCGGCAGGTTTTCACTTAGTTCTCTAAATTTGACCAATTTGTTGGAGATACTAAAAATTCCCCATCTTTAATTGTAATAACAGACAACCATAGATCTTAGAATTAGACTATTTTAAGCAAGTTTACCTTATTACTCTCTTAATCTCTCCTTAATTAGAGCTTAATCATTCAACAATTTAGAATAGAATTGGTTACTTCTCCTAGTTTATGTTTGTGACATTGGGTTGTAAGTGAAAAATTGAATGATCTCTTTTCTTATCAATCAAAGTTGCAACCTTTGTTATAATTCCTTTCTTAGTTTTCATTATTTGTTGTTTATTTACTTTCCTTGTTCATTTCCTTGTCATCTTTACTAGCATTATGTTTATTGTTCAACTTTGTTCATCTTTCATTAGTTTTGTTGTGTTTGTTCCAACCATGTGTGAATAGTCCCCTTGCTAGGATGAAAGGGGGGGTCCATTGTAATAGTCTAAGAGACAATTTGGCATGGATTAATTATAATTCTGTAGTTGTTCCCATTTACTAATTGTTATGCTCATAAGGTGTTTTAGGAAATGCTTGAATGAGTAAGTTAGGCTTTTTTCTCTATTTATCTACTTGTTGGGTGAATAACTTGACTAATAATAGGATTCTAATGACAATTTGTGGTGTGAGATTAATTGAATGAGTAAGTTAATTAATCTTAGATTAAAAGTTAGATTCACATTGAGAGGTTGAGTCTTCTTTTGTTATCAACTTAGATAATTCTTTGTCCATGCCTAGTTCCGTCTCTAGATTGCAAAGGTGAACCCTAACATCGTAGTCTCTTTAATTATCGTCTTAGACCATCGTTAATTATTGTTTTGTTCTTGCTTGTTTTAGTCTTTATTGTAGCATTTAGTTTAAAACACAAACCTCTTTCTTTATTCGAGTTAAACTAGACCATCACCGACCAATCCTAGTGCTAATTTCGTCCTTTGAGTTTGACCCTTGCAAGCTACAACGAGCAATCGTACACTTGTGAGGCTTAAAAATTTAAAGCTATATCAGTATGTAGCCCTACCAGATTACCCATCGCAATAGGTAATCCACACCGCCAGTGGGGACCGCAGCCGTACCACCTAAGCCCCACTTATCGCAAGAGTGAACCCAAATCATTAATGTGCACATCCCCCTTGTGACAGGAGCCACAAGAGGCGAATATGGGGTTGGAACCATCTCCCGAAAATGGCTCCACAATCAATCCAACACCCAATATAATCACAATCACAATCACAATCCTATTACCAATAATCAATCACAGTTACCATCTTATAATTAATTATGCAATCAACTGAGTAGAAAAAACCCTATCTTTAGCGATTCTCTAGCAAGCACCGATCATCATACACACACACACGGAAAACCGCGATAGACACCTACAACAACGATTTGACCTTATCACGATCAACCATAACCATAACCAAACCCACAAATGGTGACGATGACTTACCAAAATCAATTAACTAAAGACTAGGGCGTAACCGACTCGCACATCTGCTCCCATGGTGGTGTCCTAGGTGAAGGATCAATGGGTGATAGGGTGGAAGAAGGAAGAGAGAGAAGTGATTCTGGTTTTAGGTTTTGAGAAAAAAAAAATCATTTGAGTCGCGATTTCCGCATAATATTATATGACGCTGACGCTAAGGCACTCGGTCGAGTACTGAGTATACTTGACCGAGTACACCGCACTCGGTCGAGTGTCGCAGACGCTCGGCCGAGTGACCCTTACTAGGTCGAGTTCCTGGTCTTAAATAAAATATAACTCCAAGTCCGTCCTTACCAAAGAATCTAGCGAGTTCAAAGGTACCTATGGTCACAACAGGTCCCCCAATAGGGCGGGTATTACAGTATTCCCCCCTTAAAAGACAAAGTTCGTCCCCCATGACATGTAACGTTCAATCCAAAAGATGCCACAAGATATAAATATAAATATCACAACTGTAACCATCGCGACTCCAAGTATTCGTCACCACCCGTTCGTTTCTTGACTACTATTATCACATTACCCACACCACTACACATATAACACTTGTCACCATACTCTTTCCTACGAAAACATATAGCAAGAACCATGGAAATACCAAGTTTTACAAACTTTAAATACGCGCGACGTTGTCTATCCCTCTTAACAGGAACTTCGTCCTCAAAGTTCACCCTCAAGATGGTAAAAGGTCTGAAAGGAATATGAAATGATCCAACTTATCATGTGATCATCCCAAGATTTACAACACTAAAATGATTAGAGTACATGAGAAAAATATCAATATAAACCAAATGTTTATAAGACCCATACTTGACTATCGTTGTCATCATTACTTTGATAAAATCTAACATACATGCAAGGAATAAAGGATAACAATGCTGAACACAAAGCTAGTATCCAAGATACCACGTGCTTGAAATTCCACTTACGACTCGATAAACCTCACGCTACCACAACTGACGATGGCTATGACCCAACATGTTCTAACCACACCTTATAACCACGCGGCAAAATAGTTGACTCACTCATACATCAAACATCATGCAACAAATATACGATATAACCAAGAAATTAAGAATGCAGCGTACGGTATTACACTTGGTACTCAGTCGAGTAACAAGCACTCGGTCGAGTAATAGGCACTCGGTCGAGTACGCCATACTCGATCGAGTATCTAGAGGTCAGAATGCTTCCCAAATGAGAAATACCCTGTACTCGACCGAGTACGACATACTCGATCGAGTATCCCATGATCATAATACTCCCAAACGTGGAAATAAACGTACTCACCTGCAAGACCAATTCGTGACCTCATAGTCACCATAATCCGTACTACAAACACACACAATCTAAGCACACATGGACTAGTCTTGGCGTTCTGGCCAATTACAACATAACTAGATAAAGTCCAAGTACTAACAAAGAGACCAAATCCAAAATAAGTTCAACAACTAAAACAAGACAAGGAGAAAAGGAAGATCTCAAGGGTCCGCTCCCACATCCTCATCCGTGGTCTCCTTATTCCCAGGCCAGACGTCCTAGCTCCATTATATTCTTGCTCCACAGCATCTCCCATAATTAGCTCCCCAAGGACCGACAAGACACCCACGACCATAACTCTCCGATACTTCCTAAGTAGATCTATCCACTCCACAGCAGTGGAAAATGCCACTATTATTCCCGGGTCCTCTCCACCATACCGGCTGAGCTAAGTCTGTCCCCACGTTATGAAGGTGAGCCATATCATGCATATTCCTCAAAACTAAGGTGTTTGACAATCTCTCTGTAAGCTCACTAACCTGCATCTGGGCATCGTGGACTGTCGGGTAACCCGAATACTAGTACTAGGCTGCACTCTGCTAAACATAAGGGGTCTTACAAGCTGCCTCCCTAACCACTCTCTCTCCCCTAGACTCCCTGGGTGGTTGGACCACCCTCCTACGACTAGTAGGCAAGATAGGGTCCGACATCCCCTCAAGTATATTATCCGGAATAAGGTATCTCTGGTGGGGAGGGATAATGTTGTCCGTGCACTCCTCAGTGGTTATCTCGAGTAGGTTAGCTGCATCAGGTAATCTCATCCATCTCACCCCCTCACTCTCCAAGACAAAGTCCCATCATCGATTACCCTTAACCATTTATGGTGGAAGAAGTAATCCTTATCCATGGTCGGCACAGTCTTGAACATAGCGGGGAACTCAGAAGAAGGCTCAAAGTTAGTCAACCTCTATGCCAGACGGGTAGCAATGGCACCACAGCTAAGGTGACGGTGTGGAGACTGAGCTATATGTGCCAAGTTAGCACCCACGATGGCGGGGGCACTATAGTTGAAACGCTCCTCCAACCTTCGTTTTCGGTAGGACATCAGCAGCATCACCTTATGTGAGTTTAGCTTTCTCACATCACTCTTCCCATAACGCAAATAATTCATCATCCTAAGGAAGATCTGAAGGGTCACATGTTGTACAACATTGATCAACATGACACTAACACTCGGCGCAGTACCGTTGATCAAGGAAAGGTAACTACTCGCTCCACACTCCTTGGCGACATAAATATAATACCCCTCCTTGGCTTTCTCCAACCCCAACTGCTCAGCTATATCATCCAAAGTCAAGAAAAACCTGGTGTTCATCAACCGAAAACTAACAGTCTCACCCTTCTCATCATAGGAATAAGAACTCATGAACTCCAAAGTCAAGAATTCTTACGAAGTCAGTACAGACCCAACATTCCCAAAGTCTCAAAAATATGCCTCACATCCACCTCAATCTCCAACTCCTCCAAAATACCCACATCTACACACCTAATAGCTTTCAAAGTACGACTCATCTAGCCTATAAAAGCTTCTCGTTGCTTAAAATCATCGAATATTACCATTGGGTATTGAGGCACTGGAGGAAACGTAGATCCTTGACTTCCCTAACCTCGCTCGGCCACGGAAGTACTGGCTCGGGTTCTCTTGTTTGGTGATCTGGTGGCAGCGGCTCTCGGCATACTGTAACAGCATGGATTTAGCAACAAATTCCCGTTGTAATAAGATTAGAGCAAAACTTTTAGATTTGGTATACTCAAAAGATGAAGTTTTAAGACGGATTTTTCGCTCAAAATACTCAAAATCAAATGCAAAGTAGGGTAGTATTAGCATCCCATGATCTTTTTTAATCCTGAAAGAGGATTTAGAGTAACAAAAATCCAAATTTAGGGGCAAACCTTAGAAATTTCGGGATTAAATACTACCAAATTTGGGTTCAAAATCGTTGTCCCTAGCATCAATAACAAGATCTAAAGCAAGTTTTGTTGGAATTCAACACCTATATCATTATTCTAAGACATAAAATCAAAACTTCAGTTTCTATTCAAGGCTTTTCAACCCAAAAGATAACTTATAGTTTGATTGAAAATCGTTTGTACGGATGAACAAAAGAAAGGATTGCAGAAGTAATTTGCACAAAATCCACAAGTTTTGTTGATAGAAAAGGTTTGAGAGGGAGCTTGAGTGTTAGAAATAGAGTTGTTTATCGAAAATTGGAAGTAGAAGTAGAGTTATAGGTTTCAGGTCGCACTTGGTCGAGTACCGGTCGCACTCGGTCGAGTATCAGGTGCTCGGTTGGGTCTCGGAATTTGGCAGATTCGACCTTGTTTCTGCTTTTCACGAACTCGGTCGAGTAACCTATGTACTCGGTCGAGTACGGACTTCTCGGTCGAGTGCACCTTATGTACTCGGTCGAGTCCCCAAAAAAGTTCAATAAACGATTTACGTTTATAACATAGTCGTTCCTGCAATAAAAAACATCGTTCGGAGTCTAAGAGTCGCCTTAGAACTCGTCACTAGTTAGTTATTACTTGTGACACTATCAGATACTAGGCAACACACAGGTAACAAGCACACGAATGGACTTAACATAAAGCATCTCCACTCGACTTATATGACACCGTACATACACCAACTAAATTCTCGACTTAATACACACGGTCACACATTATTGCAGTGAAACTCTAGACTTGTGGACACATATATCACACGTATATAAGCAACACATTCGTACCTCATCATGAATTACTCATGTAAACCAAAAAACCCCATCAATCCCACATACAACCACATACCCAATCACATACCTTGCAACACGTTCCTGTTCGTCTCATCGAATGCACCAACACACATGTAACTACTAAGATAACCACAAATCACACACACCACATACTCATATTACCTTTACACTAATCTAACCAAATTATCACGCACCTAGATCACATATAGCACACAAGCACATACATCGTTTCCAACTCAATATCCCACCCAGAGGTTATTGGCTTAAGCGTATTGGGGATGAGATTCTGGAATGAGGGCACCTTCTCACCCAAAATCAAACATAAAGGGGCTCCCAACATACATACACCAGGTTCATTTTAATTGACACCCTACATTCGTTAGATTCATTGGTTACAGGTTCCAAAATCGTCGCTCTGATACCACTTTGTAACACCCCCACATACCAAGGAGCCTTAACCAGGCCTTCCCTAATAAATAAGGGTGTTACCGTCTCGATTTCTTGAGGTAAGTATATCAAATAGACCATAAAAGAACATTTTATAATTCTTTACAACTTACAGCGGAAAAAAAAGGAAACAACTCAACTATACAAAGTATGAAAATACAACTGGTGGAACTACTATCGCCTAACGACAAACTCTATGTCACGCGACCACTCCAACCCCGCAGCTACACCAAGACAACATCCATACTAAACCTGAAAAATCTCACAGTTCACCATCCCCGAATGGATCACCACAGTTTCGAAAACAATAAACGGGGTCAGTCAACTGCATAACAAAAATTAGAATCCACACTAACACGATCCTATCAACTGTGACCAAATAATCCTTCAACTCCAAGAGTAACCAGAAACCGACTACACACCGAAGTGTTTAGCCCTGCCAGATTACCCACTGCAACAGGTAATCCACACCGTCAGTGGGGACCGCAACCGTACCACCTAAGCCCCGCTCATCGCAACGAGCGAACCCAGATAATTAATGTGCACATCCCCCTTGTGATGGGAGCCACAAGGGGTGAACATAGGGTTGGAACCATTTCCCGAAAATGGCTCCACAATCAATCCAACAACAAATATAATCACAATCACAATAACAATCTTATTACCAATAATTAATCATAGTTACCATCTTATAATCAATTATGCAATCAACTTAGTGGGGTCTGCAACCGTACCTACCTTTAACGATTCTCAAGCAAGCACTGATCATTACATACACGCACACGAAAAACCGCCGTCGACACATACGACAACGATATGACCTTATCACGATCAACCATAACCATAAACAAACCCACAGATGGTGAGGATGACTTACCTAACTCGATTGACTGTTGACTAGGTCGTAACGACTCTTACATCCGTTCCCATGGTAGTTTCCTAGGTGAAGGATCAACGGGTAATAGGGTGGAAGGAGGAAGAGAGAAAAGCAAATCTGGTTTTAGGTTTTGAGAAAAAAAGAATGAAAATGATTTTAGTCACGACTTCCGCATAATATTATATGACGCTGACGCTAAGGCACTCGGTCGAGTAATGAGCATACTCGACCGAGTACACCGCACTCGGTCGAGTGTCGTAGACGCTCGGCCGAGTGACTCTTACTAGGTCGAGTTCCTGGTCTTAAATACAATATAACTCCAAGTCCGTCCTTACCAATGGATCTAGCGAGGTCAAAGGTACCCGCAGTCAGTCAACGGGTCCCCCAATAGGGCGGGTATTGTAATTATATTCTGAATGTCCATAGACCTCTAATTAGACTCTCCAATTAGATTACCAAATTACGTTTAATTTAGTACTTTAGATCTATGAAACATGCATGCAAAGAAAGGGATAAAATAAAATAGTGAGTAGAAAATTCCTTACATTGGAGTGGGAAAATAATCACAATAACTATTGTTGTGTTATTGAATTTCTATGAACCTTGGCAAGATCCTCAAAGTGCCCAAAGTAGAATACCTCCTAAGGATGCACCCAAGAAAAAAGACTCCAACTAGTATATGGTTTATTATCTAGGTACACCAAATACTACCCTTGTATCTTACTAAAATATATATTACTAACACTTATTAGTAATACGTAAATATTTTTGAGAGATTTTAGAGAGATAAAATTTCACACATGCAAAAGTGAGTGAATGAGAAAATGAGTAACAATTACTCATTAAGGGGTGGGTGGCCAGTTTGTAGAAGAGAAAGGGTGAGGTTGAGTGTCCAATGTTACATGCTTTAATTGATTAGCTTAGAAAAGAGGAAAAGTAGAAAATTGGGAAGAGAAAAGTGGACGACATGCTAAAGAGTAATAATTATGTCTAAAGCATCCAATATCCACTTACATTAACACTATATGAATTTTATAATTTGTCTAACAGATTAATGTAAATGTTGCATTTTTATCATCTTTTATGACAAAAATGTTTCCAAATTATTTCCGTCTTATAACACTCATTATATATGTACATGTACTCTACATATACATATAATATGTACTAACACTAATCGCATTAGATAGTCAGTACTAATTTAGTAATTAAAAATTAATTCCTAAAACCCGTCTCAATTAATTTATTATTAAATTATCGCATAATTAAATAATAAATTCCGTCGGCCCGAGTTCTAAACTCGATCTCTCTAAATTAACTCAATTTGACTAACTTTTAGTCAATTTATCAGGGACTCATTGGACTGTATCTTATGCAGACGATTAGTTAATATTGGGGCTCGTTCCTATAGGTGTGACCTAAAGGGATCATCTGAACACCGCCATCACATGATAGTAACGTCAAACTCTAGTTAGTCAACCGTTACCGATATACGTTGATCAGCTGAAAAGTATTGCCATTGAATATCCCAAGTGTATTCCTTAAATGAGATTTATTATGTATAAGCACTATTGTGGAGGACACCTACCCCAACAATGTCTTCCTCCCTTAAAAGGAATTTTGTCCCCGAAGTTCATTCCATGTGCCAAACACAACAAATAAAGTAAGCCCGAGAGACCCCGTGCACATAATGTTAAACCGCAATGTAATACCGTATGCAACAATGCAACACTCATACCACATCCATTGTCATCATGACTCCGATTAATGATCATACTCATCCATCATCTCAACCATCACACCTCTGACTATGCACTGTAAAAACACAACTATCACATCACAATTATCACATCAACCGTACTACTAACACAATCACGCCACCACGCAACACACATCGCATGTTATAAGTTACAATTTCCAGTTAACATCATAGAAATTACTAAATTTTATGGATTTTAATGCCGCGATTTTATCCATCCCCCTTAAAAGGAACTTCGTCCCCGAAGTTCACTGCTAAGATGGTAAAAAAAGAAACAAGTTATGCCAAGTGACTCAACCCATTTTATATTGAATGTTAACGGTCATAGCAAAAATAGGGGTCTCACTCGATAGAATTCCGTACCACTGATGCACCCCTAACCCGCCCGTAAACGTTACCATAATCGACAAGTTGATATGAATCTTGTATCATGCAAGGATGAAAGAAGTTAAAGCGTAACTCTAAGATAGCACCCATGATATCATAATATATTTGGATGTAACATATGGCTTTTGATCCCACACCCGACTCGATCATTATCACTTGACAACTAACATGCCATTTTCATGTCCACATTACACACATGTAAGTTACAAATGCCAAAACATCAATCAAAAAATCACACAAGACCCGAAAGATACCATTAAACAAATGATATAAAAGAGAATCAGAGAGTACTCGGTTAAGCATCACACACTCGGTCGATTACAGGGTACTCGGTCGAGTATGACAGCTACTCGGCCCAGCAACACCAGATCAGAATGCACTTCGTCACCAAACTCAGCCTACATACTTGTATTTTAAAAGTCCCTTGACGTTAAACATCACTCCAATCGTACTCACCAACACCAAAGTCTAAAAAACTCCAAAACAGCTAGTCTTGGCCTTATGGCCAAATTACAAACACCGCAAATAAAAGTCTGAGTACCAAATTACACAACCAAATCCATACCAAGTCCTACAACCAACATGAAATAAAAGAACACCAAATCAAGGCTTGGCAACTATGTCCACGTCCGTTGTGCCAGATGTCCCAATTCATCATCCCCCACGCATCTCCACCACACAGGTTGGGCACAATTAGTCCCAATGCCCCGAAGATGTTCTATCCCATGCATGTTTATCATCACTAAGGTGTTAGATAGCCTCTCCGCGAGCTCACTCTCTTGCATACAAGAATCATTCACCGTTGGGTAGGCCGAGTACTAGTACTGGTGCCAGTAGGGAGGAACAAAGGGTTCCTCTGTAATACCCGCAATTTTTATATACGGTCTTAAAAGTAATTTAAAAATTTAATTAAAGCAAATTATATTTAAATCTTATTTTTGGGTAAAAAATATATCTTTTGAGTGTCATATATATACAAATATAATATTACGTTTCGTCTTAAGTGTATAGTAGCCTTAAGACSTAAATTAAATGGATTCCGACTCATTTTGAGTTGAATTGGGCCTAAGTTAGTATAAGGACCCATATAACCCATTTTTCCCACYTAAAAACCCTCCAACTCTTCTTCCTCCTCTATTTTCTCAGCACACACTCAACCATCATCTCACCATTGTTGTCCCTCTTGAAATCCATCACTAAAATCATCATAACTTCTTCGTTTTTAGTCTGTTTCGAGTGTCGTTTGCGCCATTCTTCTCCTCTCATCGTCCCTCATCTTTCGAAGTAAGAAAAATCTCGTCTCGAAGACATTCGAAATTCGGTCTCGTCTCAAAATCTCGAAATCCATGTCTAACTCATTCCTTTGTTGTTTAGGTGAAGATTTGGAAGTCCTGGAATACGATAAATGCATTATTGAGGATTCTCACGAAGATTAGGAAGAAAAAGATAACGGTGAAGGGTTACTCGAATTTACAACATTTATGTGTATACATGTGTGTTTGTAGTCTTAAGGATGTTAAAGTTGATAAAGTTTCATGCTTTGTGATGTTTCAAGCTTGTTTATGGTTTCATATGTCAAATTCTTGTGAATAATGGCTGGTTTGATGTGTTGATGGTTAAATTGTGTTAAAGTTATCATCTTTATCTTGTTTAATGCTAATTTTATGAAGAATTCATGAAACGTTGGATAAAAGTAAACAATTGGTTGAAAAATTGGTTATATGTTGGATAGATGTTGGATTACATGCTGGTTTACATGTTTTACGTGTTTACCGTGTCAAAAACATGTTAGAAATGAAAATTGAAATCATATTGTATGCAAAGTTGCTGATATTCGGCTACAGGTGTCCCCAGCCGGTAGACCGGCTGCCGGTCTGCCAGCCGGCTGGGAACATTCTGTTTCAAAATGTTCAATTTTCGTAATGGGCCAGTCCCAACCGGTTGAACGGCTGCCGGTCTAGTGGCCCGCTGGGAGTCGTATGAATATTATGTTTGATTTTCAAATGTTAGGTATACCTTGCCGGTGGACCTGCGGCCGGTCCGGTGGACCTGCGGCCGGTCCAGTGGCCGGCTGGGGAATTTCTGTTTCATATTTCAAGTTTGGCCTGTGGGTGTTTTCCCAGCCGGTGGACCGGCGGTCGATCCACGACTTGTTGGGAGCCCTCTGATATGATTTTTGGAATTTTGGTATAATTTGTTGGCCGACAGCCGGTCTCTTGGACCGGTTGAGACCCGCTCATGGTTTTTCTTCATTGATTTATCCCATGTTATTTATGCCTTGTTAAGATGAATTGTTTACACTTTAATGTCATGTTGTGTTACCAAATGAGCATGTGTATGTTACTTGGTTGTGTTGTTGAATCAGTTGGGAGTTTGCCTTCCGGTTCGGTTGTGTTGTTAAATCGGTTGGGAGTTTACATTCCGGTTCAGTTGTGTTGTAGAATCGGTTGGGAGTCTCCCTTCCGGTTCGGTTGTGTTGTTAAATCGGCAGGGAGTTTACCTTCCGGTTTGGTTGTGTTTTGGAATTGTTTGGGAGTTTACCTTCCGGTTTGATTGTAATTTGGACATGCCTTAAGCTGGCCTCTGAGTCGAATTACTATTGAGTTTGCCTTGATGCTTTGATATGGAATCGGGTGGGAGTTTACATTCCGGTTTGGTGGTAATTCGAACATGCCTTAAGCTGGCCTCTGAGTCGAATTAGTATTATGTTTTCTTTGTTGTTGAATAAGTTGGGAGTTTACCTTCCGGTTTGGTTTAATCGGTTGGGAGGTTACCTTCCGATTTAATCGTGATTTGGACATGCCTTAAGCTGGCCTTTGAGTCAAATTAGTTTTATGTTTGGATGTTCATCCGTGATCCTATCAGACACTAAAGGTGAGATGCAAGCCTTTAGTTGACATATGATTAACGGGATTGATGTTCCCATCCGTATTTATGGTGAGATGTAAGCCATAAGTACGCATGTGACGTTAGTGACCACGTCCCGTGCTTGTTTACTAAAAGATTTCCAAAGTAATGGCTACGATTTTCACCCGCATGTACTATATGTTGGCTTCTCTATATCCATGTTATGAGACATCTATATTGGTTTAACATGTGTGATGTTTTAGTCGTATTATCATATATGAATGTTTCGTATGCCTTTGATCTTTAT
>VHZZ01011965.1:1515-28843 GCA_009801015.1 Silene noctiflora | reverse complement strand
GAGTTCCCTTATAGGTAACACGGACACCTAAAGGACTCTTGAGACAAATATTTTGGTCTCTACATTCAAACCTAGCATGGTACATAGACAACCAAGCCATACCAAGGATCACATCGAATTCCTCAAGGGGAAAACGGAGAAGATTAGCGGGAAAGATAGTCCCCACAATAGAGATAGGAACATTGGAGTAGGAGATGGAACAAGAGACAATCTCTATGGATGGCAAAGATATAGAAGTATCCTCACTAGGAGTAGGCTCAATGGATAAATTTCCGAAAATTTGGGAGATAAGAATGACAAAGATGCGCCGGTATCAAATAAAATGAGACAAAGGTGATCACATATGGAGAACATACCCGTAATGATATCGGGTTGAGCGGCAGCCTCGACACGGCTCATGACGAAGATAGTTCCTTTTGGCTTAGCATTTGAGGTAGGGGCATTCTTCTTCTCGGGGAACTCATGCATGCGATGATCGGGCTTCCTACAAATGTAGCACACCAAAGGCCTACCATAGCACCCAACACCGGGATGAAGAGCTTGCTTGCAATTGAAGCACTTCCTTGCCTTATCAAAGTTGTTATTGATTGGTGGAGGAGCTTGGCCACTAGTCACTTGAGCTCTTGGCACGGACTTCTTCTTATTAGCATAATTTGATGAAGAGGAAGGCACAAAGGGTCTCTTGCCATAAGCATTGGGGCGGTAAGATTGAGAGGCAACAAGAGGCTTGGCTTCATCTTTAATCGCCTTCAAAGAACTCTCGGCTCATATAGCATCATCATAGACCTCTACAAAGGAAACGGAGTTCCTCCTCACCATAATTTTGACGAGGCGGTCGCACGCCTATCAAAAATAAATCCCTAGACGTGGCACAAATGAATGTAGTACGTAGGGGTAGAATCCACAGAGAAATGGTAGTTTTATAAGTTGTTATGAATTTATCGGGAACGGGTTATCGTTTTGTTTTGGTTGAGAAATGCAAAGTAAATAAAAACAAATAAGCAAATAAAATAAGCAATTGTAAATAAAATGTGATTAAAAAATTTAATTAAAAGATAGTCTAGGGGTTTCGGGTCACACATGCATAATAAAACAATTCATATTAAATTAGTAATGCTAATAAAGATAAATGCCTAGGCCTATAGACACCCACCTCTCGATTTTAGTGTCAAGCCTTAGACCGGGTCCTAGACGCTCTCGCCTACAACATGCTTAGTCTAATACATATCCATGTCTCTAGACTTATAGAATGTATTAACAAATTTTATCCTAGAATGTGATCAATAAACTAAGATTAACAATACAAAATAAGCAAGTGTAGAAGTAATTATGCAATATAAAAACAAGCTAATCTAACATGTTATATGATTACTAATGCATGACTCCCCTTATTCCCTAGACAATAGAAATCTACTCACCCATGATGTAAATGAAAGAAACTAAATATGAAATGAAATGCATGAACATAATGAAATGATTATTATAATAAAAAGGGAAATAAGGAAAATGCAAATATGAAATAAACTAAATGTTATAAATGAAATGACAAACTAATGTTATAATGCTAATGAGAATAAGAATGTAAAATGTAAATTGCATATAAATGTAATTTTGACTACTAAAGCGAAAATAGAAATCTAATAACTAAATGATAACTAAATAACAAAATGATAATAGATTAACTAAACTAACTAACTAATGAAACCAATAATGAAATAACTAGAAGAAAATGAAATACCAAATGTAAATTGCAAATGTAGAACAATACTTGAACTTGAACTTGAGTTATATTGAAAGCTTAATGATTAAATACAAAATGTAAACTACTCTAATGATATAAGAAAATACAAGAGATTTTAGAGAAAATTGGATTCTAATGAGATGAGAAGTGTTGTAAGATATGATATGTGATACTAAGTCGAGGTTCAAGGCTCTCCTTATATAGGAATTTCCAAGTGAAACGTATGGAGCAAAAGGGATCCAATATCACACGTCCCCGATCGGGGACAGGCCACCCCAATCGGGGTTACATGTATCCGGCTATATGGCCTTTAATGCCATGTTTAATGCTCCATGGTATCCTATTTTAGTCTTAACTCTCCTTAATTCGACGACTAATTTCCCTTGTGTAGCAAGCTTCACAAGAAAGTGAGAGGCAAGCTTCACCTTATCTTGGTCTTGTACTTCGTAGAGGGAGAAACTCTTCTCCATATCACGGAACCATTCCGAAAGCAACAATGGGTCAACCTCACCTCCATAAGTCCTAGAATTATTCCTTGTGAGTTGACTTGCAATCTATGCAAAGCTTCCTTGTCGATTTCCTTGATGAGCGGGTGGAGCGGGATTAAAATGATTTTTGGCATTCACTCCTTGTTGGTTTTGAAGGATTTGTGAGAGGGCTCGCATGATAGTATTCGCCACGTTAGTCGGTCGCACCAACTTCTTGCACAAAACCAAACAAGTTAGAACTTATCACATAGCACAAACAAAAAGGCTACCAATTTAGGTCCTTAGTTCTACCCCACTCTCATTCATTATTTTAAGGTCATGTAACGTTTAAGGGTTGGGGAGCACGTATGTGCGTCGGGAGCATCAATGCTCTGATACCAACTATGACACCCTGCGATATTACACAACTTAAAACTAGGAAAATGCAGCGGAAATACGGATCTTTGAAAACTTTTAAAGTCTATCCGCGAAGTACCACTAACATAAAACAAATACGAGCGTAATTTAAGTTATACAAACCAAAGTGTGAAATGTTGGGGAAAAGACATCCCACGAATAACAAAGTATAAAAGTTAGGTGAGTATAGCTATGAAAACTAAAGTCCAAGGTCAATGCTCGCTAGCTCACACAGTCTCACCCCATCGATCACCAACCTATACTTGTCATTCATGTAAACATGAACGCCACAATCAGTGGGGAGTAACTCAAGGTTCTCCCAGCCACAATACACCGAAATGATTATAATTAACAACTCAATGTGCAATGTATTAATCATAGCATAAACAACTTGGATAACGAACGAACGAACAACCAATAATAAGGAATGAGATAAGAAAAATGACATAACAAACACATAAACAACCGGAAGATTAGAGAGCGGAACCATGAGCATTATCTTGTGCAAACATCCAAGACACAAACATATCCTTACAACTCTAGATATAAGCTCCACTTAGTAGAACAAACGGTCCTAGTCTAAACCTGGCCAGACTCTCGAAGGATAACGTCCCCCGAACGACATACGACTAACGGTCGTATCCAAGACTCGGATACAAACGGCAACCGAGTACCCCACATTAGACTAACGGTCTAAGGAGGCAAACATCTAAGAGAAAACCCAACCTAGGCAAACAGCCAATGAGGGGCGTAATATAAAATGTGCAAGAATTAAGCAACATAACCCACTCAAGAGAAAACTCGCATCAAAGAGTGTAAAAACTCAAAACATGATGATAAATGCACAAACGGAACAAGTTTAGCTCATACATGATCATGGCACTCTATTTCATGTGATTATAATGTAAACAAATCATACTTGCATTATTCGTAAAACACATATGTGATTAGGAAAATAAATAAGGAAGCAGGGGCTCCCAGCCGGCCATGGCAACGGCTGCCGGCCAACTGGCCAGAGCCTTAACTCAACTTAATTGTCAAATTCAAAATAGAATGTTCCCAGCCGGTCCACCGGCTGGGACAACACCACAACCACATTTTATCAATCAACCTACAGACCCTCCCAGCTGGCCTGGGGCACCGGCAGCTAGTCCACCGGCAGGTATAACAACCCATATGTGAAAACTCAAAAATTAAACAGAAACTTCCCAGCCGGCCTGTGGACCGGCAGCCAACCCACCGGCTGGGACACCACCAACATAATAATTTGATAACCAAGTTAAGGTGCTCCCAGCCGGTCAGTGGCATCGGTAGCCGGCCCACCGGCTGGGAAACACTCAACGTATAATTTCAACAAAATGAAACAAAATGTTCCCAGCCGATCCAGGGCACCGGCAGCCGGTCCACTGGCTGGGTACACCTGTACGCGATTTTCCGCATAACTTTCATATAACTTGTTTTTAACTTAAAATTCTACCTTGCTCATGAGAGGAAAACACGTATGAGACGGAAAAACATCGTATCTTGCATTCCAACATACAATATACTCAAATTCCACCACCAACACATCACAATTTCATCAAATTTGATATAATAAATGTCAAGCATTATAAAGATGATATAATGAATCAATCTAAGCATGAATTCAACTCATTAAACAACATGATCATGAGGTGAACATGCTAAAACATAGAGGAGTAAAGAAACACATCCAAGAATGTAAATTTATCAACTTAAACATGAAAACATCAAATTTAACACAATTAAACATGTAATTCAGGTGTATAGTCAAGTAACCTATAACCGTTACCTTATAAGCTCTTCACTCTTCAATGGAATCATTAACCATGTAGCTATCCTCCGGGTTGTCCAAGTTCTCACCTAAACACAAAATAAGAAGGATAAATGGAAGAATTCACCCTGAAATGAAGTTTAGTGTTTTGAAAATTTAAAGTGAAAGGAAAAAATGTTGCCTTTATTACTTAATTAGATGAAGAACAAAAAGAGGAAAAGAATGGCGCAAAAAACACTCGAATTGGTTGAGAAATGAGGAAGTTATGATGATTTTAGTGTCAAGGAGAATAAGTGTAACAATGGTGTTTTGTTGAGGGGGAGGATGCTGAGAAAATGAATAAGGAAGATGAAGTAGTACGAGGGTTTTTGTGAGAAAATGATAGAATATGGGTCCTTAAACAAGTCTAGTCCCAAAACAACTCAACTTGAGTCGGAAATGGCTTAAATTACATCTTAAGGCTACTATACATTCATGACGGACCATAGTATTATATTTATAAATATTTATGCTTAAAATATATATTTTACCCAAAATTATGATTTAAACACAAATAATCTTAATTAAATTATTATATTACTTTTAAAACAATTTATAAAATTTACGGGTGTTACATAAAATATTTGCGGATTTTTTGTCATTTATTCAAATTTGGATTTTCAGTGGTTCGATTTTTCCATATCAAATCATTCAAATTCGACATTGGTATATGTTTCCTGTTCCATGACGATCTTTTATTCTAACCTGTTAAAGCACTTTAATTCGAGTCTAATATCAATAACACACCTAAATTAACCAATGAACTATAACAACCTGCGAGACTGACTTTCACAATTAGAACCCAACTCGAGAACAGTCGAACAAGGTGACGCGCCTGTTCTGGGTTGGTTTCTGCCTATGAACTCGTCTCATTCTGACGTAGTTATTCTAATTAGTTTATAATTAACTATTATCCGTATTATCACTATTCGACGTATCTAATTCTTTTATTTTAATTCTTTTAATTCATTTATTTTTCCTAAATCCTTTTAAGGCATATTTATGGCATGGATTCATTCATCCTTTTGTAATTTTATTTCATCTTGTATGAGTTATTTATATGGTTTATTCATATCTAATGAACGTAAATATTCACTTCGACTTAATTGCTTATTAAATTTATGTGTTGACCGACATAGTTTAATTCACATGTTAGGATTAATCAGTTACTTGTTGCATTGCATGCATATAACTAATGACATATCAAATATAAATGACATTCCCTGATCATTAGTAGAGGCCGTTATCGTGGCGGGCGGGATTAGGTGTTCTAGTATGAGCTTTCAAATACGTACCCTCACCCCTTACTTAGATATCTGTGAACACTAGTGTTCATTGGCATCGCGAGAGTCATTCTAGACATGGAATGCTAAGGGTGACGAATTTCTTAGTTTCTATGTCACTACTTTGTGTCTTGACATGTCGCGAAGTATTTGAACGGATCCATTATCCACAAAAATTTGGTGGCGACTCCACAAATGCAGGCTTGTTCTAACCATTCACCGGTTTCATACCTTTCAAATCGGTAACGGCCCATGATGTGCTTTGTCAACACAAAGTTCCATGGGAGAAGTATCGCCGCTTCAAACACTACCAACGCGTGGGTGCGCGCGGCGCGGGTGGCCCATGACCACAGTTTGGCAACTCCGCTGGGGATGATACACTTAGACTAAGTCTAATGTTACCCAAGGTTAAACTTAAACAAGGTTAGGGTTAGTTTGTATAAGACAATCATTAGTTTTCATTACTCGACTTTCTTAAGTCGTTTTAGCTAGCCTTCCTAGGCCCTTAACCCAACCAATTCAACCAATTATCCCGTCTCGATGGTGCAAATTCTAATTTGTTCCTAGTAGATGGATAGCAATTGACGTCAACCACACCACGATGCTTACTCATGTTTGTATTAAGAGCTTTCACTACTCGAGGAAATGGAACTAGGAATTAGCCTTACTCATGTTTGGTCTGGACCTCTCCAGAGACCAGGGTTTGATATCTTGGTGTGGCAACCGACCCTTCTAAGCCAAGACCCCTTTAAAGCACTCAGCATACCGTTATAATGCTTGTTCGTATGTATACATGTTATGTGTTTTCCAAGTTAACCACAAGTCTTAATATCACATTTGTAAACCAAATAATGCCAATTTTTTTGTAATTAAAATTCCATTCCTTCTTCAAAAATTCAAATGTTCCGTAATTAAAATTTCAATTTCAAAGTTTCTGTAATTCCGTTTTTCAAAATTCCCAATTTCAAAGATAGACTTTCAAAAAAAATCAAATTTCGGAAAAAAAAAAAAAAAGGACAAATGTTTTTTTTTAAAAAAAAAAAAAAAAAAAAAAAAAAAAAAAAAAAAAAAAAAAAAAAAAAAAAAAAAAAAAAAAAAAAAGAGAACCTTTTCAGTAAATGTAAATGTGTAAATCTAATGTGGCTAAATAAGAGTCAAAATTAAAACCGAGTCATTTCCTAGTCAAAACACCATCGGGTTATAAACTCGCCTTCCCTTATATTTTGGGTCCTTCAAGTTCGAGTCAAGTCCAAAGGCGTTACTCCATCATTTTGGATCCCTTCGTCCCAATTCAGTTAGGATTTGAATATTTTCGGCACCTCGACTCACACACTCGAGATTAACACACTGAGTCATTCCAATCCGTCTCTCAAGCTCTCCCAATGTCACGGTCGGGTACGCACAACCCAAGCCCCGAGTCAAGTCTGTCTTAAGCACACGTGTTAGCGTCACACCATCTTCAACCATGTCTAAACCCATAAGGTCAACGATATAAGGGTCACACCGTCAAAGTCAACACTCGAGTCTAAAATCAAAGTCAAACACCGTGAGTTCAAACATGAGAAGTCGCTCACAACATGTCTCAAGAACTCACAATCAAGTCTAGTCATCGTGTCTTGTCCTTATATACGTTCCTTCGTGTATCCCTATGCGTTGCCTTAGTTTCTGTGATCTTATACCGAATCGAGTTGTAACGCGCGTCATTTTCTTCTCGGTAGGAATTCTGCAATTTTCAACGAAGATATACAACGAAGTTTATCCGCCATCCTGTCAGCCATCGAAGGACTAAGTTCTGCAGTTATAAAATTTCAGGCCACCGTCGAAAACTTGAGCACTCGAGTCGTCGATATAGAAAACAAATGGGCATAATGAAATATTTACCCTCTTCTTGTACCCCAAAGCCAAGTCATAGCTCTGAATCATCTAAACCCAACACGACCCATCAATTTTAGAGAGCCGATAAAGATAAGGGAGCCAACCTCTTGGAGACTCCACCAAGAAGGCTAGGGCGATCTCCTAGGGAACTCACCGACCTTTGAATTACATATGAAATTGCTCTACGAAAACTGGTTTCCCAAGGAAAACTCCACCCAATCGGTCCAACCCCAGACCATGAAAAGATATTGTCTAGGTGGAAGAGAAATTCCTATTGCCAGTACCATCGAGGTAGGGGACATGATATAGAGGAATGTTTTTGCTTAAAGCATATTATCTAGGACATGATCGAGAATGGCAAGCTACCATTACCACCTTCTGTCAAGAAATCCAAGAAGATTGACCATCTTGGGTCTAGCATCATTAAACATGACCAGGAATCGTCCCTAGATTGTTCTCATCTCCTCGTTCCTCGTAACAACGAAGACATCAATGTGCTAGAAGACGATGATATCCAAAGCGGAATGCTCATGCTTTCTGCCACCATTAACAATATAGTTTCCAAGCTAGAGGGAGCCACCGATTGTCTAAGCATTCGACTTTCCCACATAGAAAGTAAATTTGTCACATTTGAAAAAAAGCTTGCTGAAATGGGTAAGAAGCTAGATACTTAACCACTCAGAAAAAGAGAGGGTGTTCATACAATCCCTCAGCCAAACACTCTCATGAAGAAGACGGAAGATCAGTTTATCCCTAGTTATTATCATACCATACGCCCGTCTTATCCAAGGATCAAAATCAATAAAGGTAACCTCATGAAGCCTTTGTCGAAGAAGCCTAACCAATCTCCAAGGTCATTCGCAAATCTAGGCATACCTTGTGCCATAGCCTTGAGCAAGTTGTCTTCCCTGGGTCTCCTCCAACCTATCGGTCCAACCCCAGATCCAGAAAATAAGTCCAAATCTTGGGACAATAACGCCTATTACCTATATCACAGAGGTAATGGACACGATACCGAGATGTGCTATAAGCAAGCATGTGATCCAAGATATGATTGAAAGTGGGGAACTATCCCTCTCAACCTTTAACCCACAAGGTAGCTTAGGCAATCCTCATGGATATACCACTTATCAGGAAACTCTTCTTGACTATTATCCTTCTAGTGTTCCCAATAATGAGGATGAGGTGCTCAAATGGATGAATGCTCAAAGCCGAATGTTGAAGCCAGTTGCTAGAAGAGAGAATGTTCAAACATGGGCCAATGATTACGAGTCTGGGTCTAAGATCGAGTCGGAGTCCACGTCCGAGTCCTAGGTTTTTTTTTATCATATTTTTTCTAGTATTTGTTCGTTGTTTTTATTTCCATTTCCTAGTGACAACTTGGGGGTTGTCCCACGAGTCACCTTCTCTCAAGTCTATGCTAAATAAATTCATCATTTCAATAAAAGTATAATTTTCAATCCACATATCGTTCTATCTTTTGCTTTCATATTCCTTGTGACAGCAAGAGTTGGTTTGAGACATTTTAAAACAACCAAGCATTCCGAGTCAATGTGAGTATACTTAAGTGACGTTTAAGATCTGAAACTCTGTGTCCATTTTCTTTACGTATTATATGTTTGGCAATAGAAACCTCTCTATAACCTAGTTTAGGACGAGCATATCTCAAGAGATTCTAGGACAAATCCAGACCGTCTCCCTTATTAATAATCCATGACGGAAGGCAAGCCCATTCCCCATAATACACAACCCGTTTACTAAAGACCGACCCATCTCACACAAAAGGTGTTAGTCTGACCCAAATCAATGATAGTAAGTCATCATCAAATTCAAAGGCAGATCCAAAAGCCACAAGACAAAGAAGAAAGGCATAATGAAGCAAAGTCAATGCCAATATCAAAAGATAAAGTCCAAAGCAAACCAAAGGGATAGAGCCCGAAACTAAGCAAGATAGATTCCGGACCAATAATTTGAATCCAAAGTCTAAATCAAGAACTAGCCTAAAATCAAATGCCAATAGTCAATGGTAGAACCTGAAGCTGAAGATGCCAGAGTATCAGCCAGCACCGCCATATAGCCTTTCTACACCCTAAGTCCTTCTCGAGACTGTTACAGGGAGATAGTTAAGGATTTTGAGAATCCTCTCAAGATTTTCACATATACCCATACTTTATGGGCCAATATGAAAACTTGATCCCACGTCATTTAACCTACCATTTTTGTGCTTAGGCTACATCAAGCCCAAGACCCCATTTCCAACCCACATTACAAACCATAACTTATCAAGCCTTACCTCCACAAAAACAAGCTCCAGAGATTTGATGATTCAAAGCATCTTACTTCCAAGCTCTACGCTCTGAAATATCCAAGCCATTTTGCACCTTGGCCCAGACACGTAGTCTTCAAATACTTTTCTACCTAGAACGGGACACATCCAACCCATTCTTAGGGTCCATTTTTCTGTGTGCTCACATGACAAGGAATTTTTTATAAAACTACCTTACTTCTTTGGTCTATGATCAAAGAGGGAATCATCTCAAATCGATTCTTCGAGTCACTAAAGTAATATAATCTTGTGACCTATGCACTTTAAAACCCTAACAACATAGCTTAGGCACACACTTAGAACTACGATCTGGTTTGATTTCACTCCACGTGAATACATTGGCAGTTCTCCAAAAAGGACACAACCGCCCCATTCATCAACTTTCGACCTCAATTATCGACCTTTCAACCATCCTAAACGTTACAACCACCCATTTTAGCTCTCTGTACTGGGGGCTCCTTCATTAGGTCATCGCCCAGTCCCCTTTTACCAAATACCCGAGTCTCTTTCTCATCCTGGGGGCTTCTCTTCCGATATGCCATCCTTCCTTTATTCCTCCCGTTTATTCTCGAATCACATTCAAGTCAAGCTAATGCTCGGTCCGGACAATGACAAATGGTTTTAGAACGATTCTCCAAATCGTCATGCCTCACCACAAAAAAAAGGTTGTGAAAGATATGCAAATAAACAGCTGATCCATGGCTTATGCCATACCTTTATACTTCCCCATCACTGGCAGATCCTCTATCTTGGGAACTGATACGCTTTGTCACCCATATTTAGCCAGGGTTGCGCATACTTAGGCAAAATATGTCGGAGTCATCCTCGGGTCGAGTCAAAACTAAGTTTGTTTTACGTACGTCATTTTATCAGCCTCCGTCTGTAGGGTCTATGTCGTGTCAGTCATGTGTCTAAAGCCCATTGGATATGCATAACGCATTACAAGCAACAAATACAATTTATTAAAGAGAAGAGTTTCAAAAGCTTGTTTGTTCTCTTCCATGAGATCACGTGCTAATTGCTTAAGTTATTATGTGCTATTTTCCTATTAGATTGTTTGTGTGGCCACGAACCATGCAGGTAATTATCAGAAGCAAATCTCGCTCCAACTGGGGGATTCACCTAAGACCTCATTCCCTTCAACAACATCCAAAGACAATCAACCTACATTCCCCAGCGGCAGTCAAGTCTCTGTCAAGATGTTCCCAACCGTCGATATGCTCCCCAGCGGATTGCATTTCTCCAGCAAAAGTTCCCTGCAGGTCTACAGCCTTTGTACTTCTCGATAAAATAGAGATTGCTTGAGACCAACGCAAGCTAAATCCTCTCCTCGACGGTTCCTACCAACGTCCTGCCTCAAATATTATTCCCCACATAGTTTGATAGAAACATTCCTTCATCCTTCAGAGTTTTTTTTAAGCTTACCTTCCTCCTTCGGATATTTCAGAACCTTACCTTACGACTTCAGATCCTTCATCCTTCAAATCATCAATTGAAATAATTCAGATAACCCTTAGATAGTTTAAATCCTTCATACGGTCCTTCCCAATTAATTAAGATGCCCTTCGGTAATCTTTCAGATACCATTCGATAACCTTCAGATAGTCCTTTATATGTTCTTAGGAAATTCTCTTCAGTTAGCCTTCAAAAACATCTTCATGTCATCCATTCAAAGGGTTTCCCTCCAGCCTTCCTTTCAGAGGTAGACTTCAGAGTTAGTTTTCAGTGAAGTTAACAAGTTTCTTCAAAAGCCTTGTCACCCCTAATGCTTTCGGACACCAAGTTATCTTTAGACAAACGAGTTTTGTCGAAGCGCCTTCAATCACGTTTCACCAAGGGGTGTTTCAGGTATGATTTCTTCTTATGGCTGGCGAGCTTCCTTATGTAGTCTACTGGATTTAAACGACCATCCCCGGAAGTCGAGAGACTCTAAAATGTTCCCGATGTCGGATCCTTGGTTCAGTCCCCTTGAGCCGCCTCGCGTCACCATAGTTTTCAGGTTGTAATCTCCGATTGACTTGAGAGCTATACTTTGACTTTCGCCTTGTTTCTGCACCCTTCGCCAAACACCCGATGACTATTGGACTGCATATTTAGCATACTAAGCGTTATTACGACATTCTATTAATTCGACGTCAAAAGATTGCCTAAATAGTCGAGTCAACTACGCGCCGATACGGTCGTTTTGGCAGTAATTAGAGCACATTTGAAGTCCGGGTCAAAAACCGTCTTCATTTTCAGATACTGTCGTCATTTTCTCAAAAACCGTCTCAAATCTGATTCGAGATATTTTTAAGAATCCTAAAATATCTCAAATATTCTTAAGATTTCGAAAATATCTTATTTTGACGAAATAAGGAAAAAAATCCTTTCCAAATTCTGAAAACGCGGAAATCTCCACTGCCGAAGGAGAAACGGCTCCAGGAGAGGGCGCACGGCCTACTGTGCCTCTTCCTGGGCTTGTTTCCAGCAGCGTCTAGATATTTTCAGATTCTTTTCGTATTTTAATCCTTCCAAAACTCTCACCTCGTGATTAGTATAAATAGTGACCTTCGCCTCACATATTATTCACGCGAATGTCCACCCGTTCTCTTCTCTCTCTTTGCATTCTAAGACCACGTACTATTGCTATGACACCTACGTGCTTGATCATTCTCGACCACGTAAGCCTAGATCATTCTATATACCAATCACGTTTTGCATAAACCTACCAACTTGACCACTACACTTTAATCATTTTAATCAATCAAACTTGTTTTCTAAAATCCTTTTAAAGGGCAACTTCGTTACATTCGAGTCGAATTAGTCATTTTCGCTTCATAAACATGTAGGTCTGAGGGTGTAAAATCCCATTTGTATTTTATTTTATGTATTTATAATCATGTAAGAGTCTATGCCGTAAACATGCTTTCAAAATCGTAAGTTTTTAAACCTTTTTGACGAATCAGCAGGGAAAGACTGTTGAGAAGAGACGCGGGAGCAGTTGCGCCTATTGGAACAGTCGCAGCATCTATTGCGCTCTTCCAGGGGCTGCTTATCTGTTGTTTCTCTTCTTCTTCTTCTTCGAGTACCATTTGTTTCATCCTTTTTGTTTTATTTCGTTTTCTTTTACAATTTCCAAATTTATTAATTTATTATGAATTATTATTTTTTCGACTTCCTTATAATTTAATATTTGCAGGTTTTTGTCATTTATTCAAATCCGGATTTTCAATGGTTCGATTTTTCCATATCAAATCAATCAAATTCGACTTTGGTATATGTTTCCTATTCCATGACGATCTTTTATTCATATATAACCTGTTAAAGCACTTTAATTCGAGTCTAATATTAATAACACACCTAAATTAACCAATGAACGATAACAACCCGCGAGTCTGACTTTCACAGTCAGAATCTAACTCGGGAACAGTCGCACAAGGTGATGCACCTGTTCTGAGTTGGTTTCTGCCTCTGAACTCGTCTCGTTCTAACGTAGTTATGGTAATTCGTTTATAATTAACTATTATCCGTATTATCACTATTCAACGCGTCTAATTCTTTTATTTTAATTCTTTTATTTATTTTATTTTTTCCTAAATCCTTTTAAGTCATACTTATGGCATGGATTCATTCATCCTTTTGTAATTTTATTTCATCTTGTATGAGTTATTGATATGGTTTATTCACATGTATTGAACGTAAATATTCAGTTCGACTTAATTGCTTATTAAATTTATGTGTTGACCGACCTAGTTTAATTCACATGTTAGGATTAATCAATTATTTGTTGCATTGCATGCATAAAACTAGTGACATATCGAATATAAATGGTATTCCCTTATCATTAGTAGAGGCCGCTATCGAGGCGGGCGGGATTAGGTGTTCTAGTATGTGCTTCCTAATACGTGCCCTCACCCCTTACTCATATATTTGCGAACACCACTTTCACCTTACATTAAAATCTAGTCGAGTTACCACTAAAAATCGATTTATGTTTGTATATCATATAATATCAAACCGTCTTTTAATCCTTTATAAAAATAAAGCTTTAAAGCCGAATTAAACATCTAGCCTATTTGACGCCTAGAGCTAACTAATTCTATAATTTAATATACTCTCTTGTCCTAATAGCTAACTAAGTCTCATTTCAATACTCTGTCTCATAAAATAATACTCTAAGGTAACCAAGTACCATATTCTCATCGACAACCCTAAGACAAAGATAAGGGATGAGTGAACTGGCGAATAAGACCGTGAAACAATTTTTCCATCTCAATATCGATATCAAACTCAATTTATATAACTCAGTAACCATGGTCACACTGGACCATAAACAATAACTCGGCTCAAAGTCCCCATATGTCAATACCAGTAATCAATCTCAATCTCAATATCAATATCGTCAAAGGTCTAATAATAAATTGAGCTCAACACTTAGAATAAAACTCTAAACTACTCACCACGAGTCAAGGTCGAAGGAAACGACAATAAAAACGTGACAAAGTCCAAGAAATACAATTGACAAACCTCCGTTACCCAAAAACGAATGTCGACTCAAAGGCCATTCAACCAACATTCTTACAACACATACCCCACGTACACCATCCAAAAATAGGAGTAAGATTCAACTCACAAACTATTCAATTACACCAACAACCATAATAATTTCACACATGCCCTAAATTCGACCACCATTAATCAAATGTATCATGGCTGCTCCTTGTCATTATTAAAAATACCAACATCTCAATTCACAGGCTAAACCCATCTCACCAATCGTAAAATTTACTTATACAAAGTATTAACTATAAGAATAAAAAACAATTAATAGTAAACCATCCCAAATAAAATTCTTTTTTTTTTGGTGGAATGTGAAATATATTGATAATCGTGAAGCAATTACATCACCACTACATACATACTATCCCCTACATTATACTTATAACAATCAAAAAGCTCATATCTTAATGCTTTGAATCCATACATTATCCATCCTATGCTTAATCTGCTCAATACTTCGAAGAATCCTAGGCATGACAACCATTTTGATCAAGGTGATAACCACTTTTGGGTGAGTCACGGCTCCTTCCAATCTGCGTTTATTTCGAACTTGCCATATATGATAGACTAAACTAGTCATTGTAGCAATAACAATCTTCTTTTTGGCCAGTGATCTGCATCTCCATTTTGTGCACCACTCAACCAGTTCCTGCCCCTGCAGATCAACTCCCAACCACTGTTAAACCAGCATAAGGCATTGAAAACTGAACTGGCATTCAAAAAACAGGTGAGGACAGGTTTTAGTTACAGCATTGCATAGCAGACATTCAGGATTAATCTGCATTCCATGATTAATAAGTCTCTCCTTAGTAGCTAACCTGTCAAGATTATAAAGCCAAAGAATGAAGGAGTGTTTAGGAACATTAATATGATTCCAAATCACATGTCTCCACTGCACCTTCCCTTGCACTCCTTGAATTCAACGGTAGCCTTTTTTAATACTATAAGCACCTCCCATCCACAAATTATCCTGATAAGAACTTTTAAATTGCTCTTTCACTTTGCAGATTTGGCGCCAAGTCCAGCTAGAGCTAGCAATTGGTTTATAATCCCACCAGTTCCTCCCTTTAATATAAATGGCATTAACCCACTTGATCCAAAGATGATCTTGTTTACTTGCAATCCACCAAGTATATTTGGCAATCATTGCTTTATTCCAGGCACCACAATTTAGAATAGATAAGCCATCCTCATCCTTGTTTCAGCAACAAGCCTCCTAGGATACAAGAGGAATTTTATAGGATGTGTCACCTGCCCATAAGTAATTCCTGCAGATCCTATTAATTTTCCTGATCACAGTAGTAGGAAGCAGAAAGATCGTACTCCAATAAGATTGAATCTGAGACAACACATTTATAATAAGGACAATCCTCCCAGCATAGCTAAGCCTCCTAGCACCCCAGCTCCTTATTCTCTCAACCATCTTTTCAGTAAGCTTATTGCAATCATTGACAAAGAGCCTCTTATAAGAAATTCGGATACCCAAATATCTAAAGGGGAAAATCCCCTCTTGAAAGCCAGTAAGCTGCAATAATCTATTCTTTTCTCTAGCAGAAACCCCACTCATAAAGATCTATGACTTATCATGATTAACTTTAAGGCCAGAAGTAGCATCAAAAGTTTTCAGGGATCTCATGAAAATCTTTAAAGAACCAAAGTCTCATTTGCAAAATAGAAGTAGGTCATCAGCAAAGCAAATATGACTTAGCTTTAACCTGTTGCAAAGAGGGTGAAAGTGGAAACCAGGTTGAGTAGTTACAACATTAAGAATTCTTGTCAAATATTCCATACAAAGGGTGAACAAAAGGGGAGACATAGGACCCCCTGTCTAATCCCTCTCATTCCTTTAAAATACCCAAACATAGCACCATTAACAGATAAGGAGTAGGAAGGAGTGGAAACATAGCTCATAATCCAATGTATCATCTTCCTAGGAAAATTTAACCCCTTTAGAATTCCTTCAATAAAAGACCATTCAATGGAGTCATAAGCTTTGGTTAGGTCAATCTTCAGCAAAGTTCTGGGAGAACAATTCTTCTTATTATACATCCTAACCATATCCTGACAAATGAGCACATTATCCACAATGTCCCTGTTCTTTATAAAAGCACTCTGATTCTGACTCACAATGTACCCCAGCACCTCATTCAGTCTAGAACAAATTATTTTTGTAATGCATTTGTACAACACATTACAACAGACAATTGGTTTGAAATCCTTCACAGTTTCAGGACTCTCCTTCTTAGGAATAAGAGTGATGACGGTAGCATTAATCTGTTGTAGTAAGCTTCTAGAATTGAAAAATTCCTTGACAACAACCACCACATCATGTCCTATAATTGACATAGCATCCTTGAAAAATTGGCTGGTAAACCCATCAGAGCCAGGGGCTTTATCAGCATGAATAGACATTAATGCATGCCTGATCTCCTGGTCAGTGACATCTCTAATCATAGACTGAGCTTGTTCCCCAGATACAGTGGCACATGATCTAACAACTGCTTGACACACAGGGACCACAGGATTAGCACTGCCAAGTAAAGAGATATAGTAATCCTGGAAAGCCTTTTCTATAGCCACATTATCAGTGCATTCCTGTCCCAGCATATCCTTGATTTTCAGAATCCTATTATGAGCCCTTCTAGCCTTAATAGAGCAGTGAAAGTAGTGAGAGTTCTCATCTACATTGAGCATCCACTAAACCTTAACTTTTTGGGCCAAAAAACGTCTTTTAGCCTCATCCAGCTCTTGAAAAGAAGTAGCTACTAATCTTTCCTCTTCCTGCAGTCCAACATTGAATGGATCATCATGAACCTTGCTTTGCACTTCAAGCAAAAGAGCTTCAGCTACATTGGCAGCCACTTCAGTATTAGCATAGTTCTTCTGATTCATGATTTTGAGAGGATGCTTAAGTAATTTCATCTTTTTAGAAACTTGAAACATCCTAAACCCTGGATATGCTGAGACCAAACACTCTCCACAACAGCTAAAAACTCTTCACACTTACCCCATGTATTAAAATAATGAAACCTTGGTAGATATGTATGCCTCAGGTGCATTCTTTACTTCGAATAACAAGCAAGCTGGCAGTATTATTTTCTTACTTGAAGGTCTCTATGATCATAGTCCTTGTGTTATGTATTTATGGCATGAGCATGTTAAAAACAAACCTAGGTTTTCAACACAATCCTGAAAATCCTTAACCTCAGCATCAGTAATGGTAGAACCTATCCTTTCATCCATATGAAGTACATTATTAAAATCTCCCATCACAATCCAAGGTTCCCTCAAAGATCCTCCCATATTCATGAGAGATTGTCATAACTCTTGTCTCTCCTGGTTCTTATTAAATCCATAAACCACAGAAAGAATCCAAACAAACTTCTTAGGTAAGAAAGTTACCCTAGTATGAATAACTTGAGCATCCTTATAAATAACATCAATCTAAAAGTATTGAGCATCCCATATAAGCCATATTCGACCACCTTCCCTAACATCATTATTGTGAATAAGCTGCCACTGATTACCCAAACCCTGTTTAACTTTATTTAAAGCGGGTAATTTAACTCTAGTTTCTAATAATCCACATAGGCCAATATTATTTTGATGCAGGAGTCTTCTAACATCTCCCTGTTTATTAGGCCTATTTATTCCTCTAACATTCCAGAATGCAATGCTAGTCATTTTCAAGGTTTCAGGCCCAAGATTCCTGCCAATTGATATCCTTAGCCTGTCCATGAAAGTTCTTCCATCACTCAAGGTTTCAGGCCCTTGTCTAATCATACGTGTTATGATTCTAGCTGGGGTCATAGTATTGATAACCCTGCCACCTACTGGCATTGGAGTGGCATTGGCAGTAGGGTCAACTAGAGATAATGCTTCAGTGAGTATGGGAACATCATTGGGAGTACACTAAGGAGGAGTGGGAACATGAGTTGGTTTGGGAGGAGCGGCCTTGGGGACAGGCCTCCACTCCATCTTTTGATTCCCTTTGTCCTTACTCCTTCCTTCTTCTTCCTACAAAGAGCATCTGTATGACCCAAACCTTGACAATCTGTGCATTTGATTGGTTTCTACTCATAATCCACAAGTTGTCTATGTAATGTGTCATTCTCATCATAGAATTCAATAACATCAGGAAACTCTTGATTCATTTTCACCTCAACCATGACACGAGCATAGCCCAAGAAGGTCTTAGTCTGAGTAGCAGTGTCTTGCCTAATGGGTTTCCCAACCAGACTAGCAATTTTATTCAGTDCTAAACCCCAGAACTTAAGCTCGAGTCCATAAAAGCGTATCCAGATGGGAACAATGCCAACTGCATATTTAGTCAGTTTAATGTCAGGCACCCATTCCTTAACCATCAATGGTTTTTTATCAAAGAAAACTAGTCCTGACCTAAGCATAGTCTCCTTAGTGGTTGTTGTCTTAAATCTCACTAAACATATACCATTGGCAAAGTAAGCAACATTGTCAATATCATGAAATTTCCATATTCTGCGTACAAAACCCCCTAAAATGTGACCTGGAGGATTCTCACCCAAAACATAACAATAAACAGACGTAGCCCAGTAATCCAGCTCCTGTTTAACATCATCAATGTCCAATTTGAGTTTTACCTTCTCTGATTCCACCGATTGCGAAGGAGTTTGACTTGAGCGTGATACATGTTCCCATGGTTCCTCACCATCAGTCAACTCCTCCTGGATAATATTCATTTCTCTGTTCATATCAAATGCATGAATTTCCATCTCTGACATAATCGGTTCTATCCCAAATAAAATTCCAATACACATAAAGTAGTAATAAATTAATAACAGTTAGCACGTTATTCACACAACATCGAACAATAATAATAATAATAATAATAATAATAATAATAATAATAATAATAATAATAATATTAGGATCGGTGGAATCGTGTTACCTTGAATATAGCGAAAGCAATCTCAAATAATGGAAAACGTACTCCAAAGTAAAAACCCGAATTAATTAAAAGTGGATTTTCACAAGATTATCTTGATGATGACGAATGACAACCTTAACTAAAAACAAGTGGCAGAACATCTTATCAACAAAACGAAGATGCAAGTGTGTATGATAGATATATTGGTGAGTGTGGTGCTTCGTACTTTTGTAGGATTACAAAGAAGAGGGAAAAGTGGGTTAGGTGGTAGAAGGTTGATATACCAAAACAATGTATAGATAAACACATGGGATAAACCCTATTTAATAATCAACCGACTTTTGAACTTCATCCACAAAGTTTAGATTTGAAGAAAACTGAAACCCTTTTGAAAATTTTAGGGTATTATAATCTACCCTCCTTAAAAATAAAGTTCGTACCCGAACTTAAAAATACAAAACAATTTGTGTCAAAACTTTATGTCGTGACATAGCATGAAGTATTCAAATGGTTTCCAATTTTCCACAAAAATTGGTGGCGACTCCTCAAATGCAGGCTTGTTCAACCTTTCACCGGTTTCTAAGCCTTTCAAATCGATAACGGTCCATGATGTGATTTGTTTACAATGTTCCATGGTTGAAGTGCCGCCGCCTTAATTTCAACCTACAACCCGCGGATGCGCACTGTAACACCCCCTTCTTAGCCGGCCAAGGTAATCGGGAAATGTCACCATCTCGGTTTCCCGAGGCAGTGACATTGAAATTACAATTAAGAAACACTTTATATAAATAATATATTTAGTGAATTACATACATGATTAATGAATAGCAAGTGTGATCTATACATTAGATAACTCTACTATTGTCTACATCGTCTATCATCTAACTAGGCAACTCAACTCCAACATCCGAAGTTCGTCTCGTCTCCCGCATGATACCAAAATTCAACCTGTATACAGACTACTTCACATATGATCGGAAATAGCATATGGATCAACACAGGACACCCTGGAAATAGGTGACAATTAGAGACAGCCAACACACGTAAGTTTCAACAATATAAATACTTAGACATGACACAAGTGTACAAATATGCAATAAAACATAAAATGCATGAGACCTGATTCTAAATCCATGACGAGTAGACAATCACTCCACCGATACAAGTGACACACCCACGGTACCACAACTGGTGACGGCACCGCATCACCGCTCACCAAACAGCTGGACCATGGTTCGTAAAACAGGTACTCGAGACATACCCGTTGTACCGAGTCCGGGAGCTAACTGAACCTCAGTCGGGCGTTGTGACACCACACGATCCCCTCCGTACTCTAATCATTAACGTTCACGTCCCTTTTGGAGTGGGAAGCTCCAAAAGGTGACCCAAGCGTAAGACGGTCTCCCAACTGCTTTACGTCTCCTCAACAACACCCACATTTCCACTGTATCCTCTCACATATACAATAATCTCACTGACAATGATATGTAACACATATGCCAATGTACTACTTCTCGTGAGACACATTCTCAACCATGTCATGAACATCAATTCCTCAAATATTCAAATTTCATACTCAATACCATGCTATAATGCATTTCCGACACTACATGAGATTCACAACAGTCCCCAAATATCACAAAATGATGCAATATGACTCATATCATGCAAAAAATTACGAATGACACACCAACAAGTATTCACGTTATCAAAACCGAGTAGGATAAACCTAATTCTTGGCATACTTCGTAGCAAATCCGAGATAAGCAAGATCTCGTCTCATAAAACCGTCTCATCCTACATAAACCATGTAATAACTATCACAACATGTCCTATACCATTATACAACACAAAACCCCTTATTACTACCCATTAATAACCCATATTACTTATGATAATTACTAATTAATTACTAATTAATTACCCATAACAAAACTCCCAAAAGTTAGGATTGATAAAAGAAAGAGAAAAGGTAGATCTCGACTTACAAGGTGAAAAGAAGAAGGAGAAAGGTGTAAAATCTTCTAATCCAAGACTAGCATCCACGGAAAGGTGTTTATGAGGGTTTTAGAGAAAAGGGAGAAGATTTGGAGTGTTAGAGAGAAGGAAGGAAATGAATTAGGGTTAGGCGGATTAGGAGTCACGAGTTACTTATAACATGGCTTGACACAATGAACTCGGTCGAGTGCGAAACCACTCGGCCAAGTGCCACTTACTCAGTCGTGTAATTCTTATACTCGGCCGAGTGGCATCTACTCGGTCCACTACTACATCTACTCGGTTCACTACAACCTCTACGCGGTTTACTGCAACTTTCACTTGGTCAAGTCTAGGTCTTTCTTGGTCTAGTGTACGTTCATTCTTTACTCTTGAGTAGCCTCCTGTCAATTTCGAAGGTCCTCTCACGCATCCTGATATTCCTCAAAAGCCTCAAAAGGTCCGGGAATTACACGCGCGGCGCGGGTGGCGTTGGTCCACATTTAGTAATGGTACTTAGTGGACTAATTGATAGTGTAGAATAGAATATCGGAGACATTAAGTGCGATGACGTGTAATCAAACTTGGAATGAGACACTATGACCGGTGGACCTCCGAACTTTACTCTCTTTTTGTAGGGAAATCACTTTCATTCCTGGACGGGAATTGCAAGCTACAGTGAAGTACTCGACCAAGTGCGGATGAGCACTCGACCGAGTACAAGACACTCGACCGAGTGTACCCATTTACTTCACGACTGTACCATTTTCCATAATTCCGGAAAATTTCTGATTTTTGGGACACTCGACCGAGTGCGAATTTCTTAGCAGCCAAAATCCGTGAAAATCATGTTATATCCCTATCTTATCCCTTTCATTTTATTCTTCATTCTTCATACGCTTAACACCCAAAATCTCTCTAAAACTCTCCAAAAACTCCATTGTTGCATTTCATTAGTTGAAATCAAGCTTTCTACATCAATCTTTCTTCTAAGACTTTAGTAATCATTCAAGTAAGGTAATTTCTCTGTCCCCTTATCTTTTTCCAATTTAATTTTCTTTAGATCTAGTGTAATTTCTTCAACCTTTATCATATGTTTTCATGTAATACTTAGATTTAGGGTAGTAATTGACTTTATACAACACTATTGGTGCCAAAACGTGAAATTTATATGTTGAATCTTAAACAAAATCCCCAATTTCGAAAATTAGGGTTCATGTTGAGAAAATTTGATTTTGTGTTTAATACTTGATTTAATTGTTTCAAAAGGGGTTCAATCTTTATTAGTAATGCTAAATCTTGCCACACATTTGAAATCTTGTTTTACAATTTTTCCCCAAAAATTTCGAAAATCCTAGGTTCATGTAAAAATTTTGATTTTTGTGTTTCATTCATGGTTTAATTGAATCAACCTTGTGACAAATTTGGAATCTTGGCTCAAAATCTCACTAAAATCTTGATTTTTATGAATTAGTTATCTAAATGAAACTCTTGTTTTTTGATAATTAAGGGTTATCATGTCAAAATTTCCACTCACATTGTTGTTGGGAGACTAGAAGTGTTGAGGAATTTCCCAAAATTTATTTTAAAATTCTCATCTCCTCTACCTGGAATTTGTTGTATGGGTTGTTTTTGTAGCATGTTGAGGCCAACGAGGAGCTCAAGGTGAAACCAGGCGGCACAAGTGGCATAAGAACTTGAAGAACCTCGCTTCCCCGAAGTCCCGTGTTTTCCAAAAGTTGTATTTGTGAGTGAGGCTCATAGGAACGCTTTCATAGAGCTTGCCAGGTTACCTATGCACCCACTAGGTGCGTGGATACCGTGATCTTGGATAAGTTGGGTATAGAGCGGGATATGGAGGATATCTTTGACATACTTGGGTTATAAAGCTTGTACTATCTCAAGGAAAGGTGTTACCATTACTTTACTCTCGAGTTCTTTAGAACCTTTCACTACTCGTGGAAGACCAAGAGGGTGGCCTTTCGTCTTAAGCATACCAAATATGCTATAATGTACGACGAATTTGTGGATGTATTGGAGGTGTCAAAGGGTAATGAGCTTGACTTCGAGGAACCCACAAAGGCGATCACAGCTGCCCGGTACATAGGGTTATACAACGGGAATGATAGGCCTACGATGAGTTTCATACTCGCCAATGACGTTGAGCATCCGGTCTTGAGAATCGTCCTATGATACATGACTCACTTGCTATTTTGCACGAAGGACATGAACAAGCATAACTCCGCGAAGGTCTTACTTTTGAGCTCTTATTTAAACTAGTTTCGGGAGGAGACCTTCTATTTAAGCGTCATGTCAATTGTGTTCGTTTCTTTTGAGAGGATGACCATACCGCAAAACTGGTCTTTGGATTGGTGGAGCTCTTGTGGCGAGGATAGCAAAGAAGCTCGTGGGATTTGTGCCCGGACCGGTGGATGAGCCAATGGCGAATACAGTGTTAACCTTTAACAAAGCTTACATGGTGAGGATTAAATGGCTTAAGGACTTGGGTGGTGGAAATTATGCTTGGAAGGTTAGGCAAGAGTATTTGATGATGCTTCCCGCGGGGGACAACCTACTCGAAACCAAACAATTTGAAGAGGCGGACGATCACCGACCTTCACCCCAAACCTACACCATCCCCGATGAACTCCTTTTCGAGATGAAGGACCCGGAAGAGGCCGAAACTCCTTCCTCACCGATTCGTTTTCCAATGATGCAAGTTTAACCTCCTAACACCGGTGGATACCCTCAATACCCCTCTACATTTGAGCCAAACCACCACATAGACTAACTCACTTATCAGATTAACCATGATCTTGTACTAAAGGAGTGCATGAGACGTATGGGAAGAGTCACCCAAACTATGCGGGACATTACCCTAGTTATTGAAATGGGGTTAAAATGATGAGAAAGTGATCCATAATTACAGCAATGATGAAGAAGGGACGTCCGGCGCGGCGACAGAGAAGGTGGATGATAATGATGACGATGATGATGATGATGATGAAGAGAAGGAGGTTAAGGTGTCTTTGGCCGATTTTAAAATCAACAAAGGAGAGTATAAAGCTCATATTAGTCATGGTTGAGGCTTAGTAAGTTGGATGGTAACCATGAGCTAATTTAACGTGTTTAATTCGAATAATTTTTAGTATTATGTTGTAATTTGGGGACTTAGAGCTGAGACATTTGGTTGTAACTTAATCACTTAGATGACATGGTAAGCGCCATCAGAATTGTTTATGTAAGAACTGTAGAATAGACACGTGTTAGAGGCGAATTGTGAAAGCGGTAAAAATATGATTTGGTGACACTCGGCCGAGTGCCCCCTACATTCGACCGAGTGCTCTATCCTAGACCTCTATGTAATACCCGTCCTATTGGGGACCCATTGACTGACCTTAGGTACCTTTGACCTCGATTAGATCCTTTGGAAAGACAAGATTGGAGTAATATGGCCATTAGAACCTGGAACTCAACCAAGTAAGGGTCACTCGGTCGAGTGGTGGTGGCACTCGACCGAGTGCGGCGTACTTGGTCGAGTACGTTTAGTACTGGACCAAGTGGTTGGGCGTCAATGTAATATAATGATATGCGGAAGTCGTGAATCAAATCATTTCATTTTATTTCGTCTTCCCTAAACCTAAGATCAGATGTGCTTATTTCCCCTCCTTCTTCCCCCATATTGCCCTTTTGAATCCTTCACCTAGGAGACCACCATAGGAGCGGATGTATGAGTCGGGATGCGGCCTTGTCTTCGCTCAATTGATTTAGGTAAAGTCATCATCGTCATCTATAGTTTTGGTTATGGTTGTGATTGATAGTGATAGGATCGTATCATCGTTGTAGGTGGTGGTGGTGGTGGTTGTCCAGAGTGCGTATGTGACGGTCGGTGCTTGCCTAGGCATCGCTAAAGGTAGGGTTTCCCTACTCAGTTGACTGGTTAATTGATTATAAGATTCTTAAGTTTCTTTCAGTTCAAAGAGAGTAGCAAGTAGCAGCAAGACAGCTTCTAAACCATCCTGTTTTCCAGTGTCTACAATGATGCTTATCCAAGCTCCATTTCAATGCTGAAATACAGTTAGAGCTTTGGGGATTTATACCAATCCAACTCAGGTTCCTCTCCCAGAGTGCCTTGGAGAAAGAGCACTGAAAGAAAAGATGATCATGAGTCTCAGTTGCTGCTTTGCAAAGGACACATCTGTTAATGATGGGAATTCCTCTAGCAGCAATATTGTCAATGGTGGCAAGCTTATGTTGCATAGCCAGGGAGGTAATGAGCCTGTGACTAGGGACAATACTGGGATGCTTCAAAGCTAGAGCCCAAGAGAAATGACTCTATTGAATCTTGAACCAATCATAAGCTTTTTTAGTGCAAAATTTCCCNTTGTCAATGGTGGCAAGCTTATGTTGCATAGCCAGGGAGGTAATGAGCCTGTGACTAGGGACAATACTGGGATGCTTCAAAGCTAGAGCCCAAGAGAAATGACTCTATTGAATCTTGAACCAATCATAAGCTTTTTTAGTGCAAAATTTCCCTCCATGAGTCTAGGATGAAAGTAGAGATGATGCAGTCATTGAGGTACCATTTTTAGAAAGAATTTCATCTTTAACCTTTACAATACTCCTAAAACTCTCAGAGAAAGAGTCCTTGGGAGTGATGTTCCAAATAGAGAAGTGGGAAAAATTGTAAGCCTTATTCCAGGATGACCAAAGACCATGAGAATGATTTGTTAATTTCCATAGGTTATTTGCAATCATTGCTTTGTTCCAAGAGAGCAACTCCTTTACATCAAACCCTCCTTCAGTCCAGGGAGAGCATATGCTTTTCCAGCTGTGGAAAGTAAGTCTAGACTTCCCTTCCTCATTATGCCAAAAGAAATCCTWACACAGCTTRTTAATAGCTTTCAAGATATTGCAGGGAAGAAGAGCATGAGCACACCAAAAGTTAGTGATGCCAAATATGACAGAAGTCAAGAGCTGAACCTTCCCTGCATAAGAGAAATGCTTAGTAGACCAGTGCTRCAAATGRGATTGGATTTTATTGAGAAGGGTACTATAAGTATCAGTGTGAAGTTTAGAAGAGTCAAGAGGAAGACCCAAATATCTAAAAGGGAAATTDCCCTCAGCAAARCCARTATCATGGAGAATTTGAGCCTTAATTGAAGCAAACACACCCCCAAAGTAGATATCAGTCTTATCAAGGTTTGCATATAACCCAGACCAATTGGAGAATTTATTAAGGGTATGAAGAACAGCCTGTACAGATGGGACATCACCTCTAGTGAAAACCATGAGGTCATCAGCAAAGATTAGATTAGTGATCCCAAGTTTAGCACATTTAGGGTGGTGGAAAACATTAGGATAAGAGCAAATGTTCCTTAGATATCTAGAGAGCAACTTCATGCTGAGAACAAACAAGTAAGGAGAKAGSGGATCTCCTTGTMTAAGCCCACTCTCACCTTTGAAAAACCCATGAATAGAACCATTAAGCTTGAGGGAAAACCAAGAACTGGTAATACACCCCATTATCCAATCCACAAATTGAGTAGGGAACTTAAGGGCAACCAGAAAATTCCTCAAACAATTCCATTGGAGGGAGTCAAAGGCTTTCCTAATGTCCACTTTAATTAAGCATCTATGAGTGAGGTATTTTCTACCATAGCCTTTGACAAGAGATTGGGATAACATTATATTCTTATGGATGTCTCTTCCTTTAATAAAAGCAGCTTGTTCAGGCCCAATAAGATGAGGCAAAACATGTTGAATCCTGTTTGATAAGATCTTGCTGATGGTCTTGTAAAAACTAGTGCAACAAGAGATTGGTCTAAAGTCCATGACAGTGCTGCAAACCTTTTTTTTAGGAATAATGGTGATTAAGGTACCATTTGCAGTCTTACTGAGTCTGCCATGTTTAAAAAAATCTTGAACTGCTTTGCAGAAGTCATCTCCAACAGTGTCCCATG
>VHZZ01011961.1:28277-39292 GCA_009801015.1 Silene noctiflora | reverse complement strand
CAGATTGGCTCCATGTTGTGAGCAACCTACCTCACCTTGAACACCTGGACTTGAGTGGATGCAGTCTCCCTAATGTTATACGTCACTCTCAACTCCATGTTAATTCCTCCAAGTCACTTGCGTACGTTGATCTTTCGTACAACAATATTGAAATTTCGTCTGCTTGGTCTTGGATTTTCAACCGTAGCTCTCTTGTCAGCTTATTCATATCTAACAACCTCTTAACTGGCCCAATTCCAAATAATTTTAGAGGAATGACTTCTCTTTCAGATCTTGATCTTTCTTATAATAGACTAGAAGGTTGGCTTCCCAGTTCTTTGGGAGGTTGTTGCGGCTTACGTAATTTGGATGTGTCCGGAAATCATCGCCTCCAGGGTGATCTTATGAGCATTTTTCAGTGGTTGTCCTGTGCAAACGAGTCACTTACAACCCTCTCCATGCAGAAGAACCTTTTCAGTGGTTTACTGCCTGATTTCACTATGTTTTCTAGCCTAAGTAAACTTAGACTCCACTCAAACAGGCTGAATGGTTCACTTCCCCCTTATTTTACGAGACCTTCAAGTCTCGCCATCTTTGATGTGCACAACAATCAACTAACTGGACCTATTCCAGATCTTTCTGTGCTTAGGTCTTTGAAAGTGTTGCAACTTCAAAACAATAAATTAAGTGGTAGCGTGCATCTCAGCCTAGGTCAGCTTTCGATGCTTAGACACTTGGATATTTCTTCAAACTCACTAATAGGCAGTCTTGGTGTTAGCCATCTCGCAAATCTTTCTAGCTTGCGTTACTTTGATATCTCCTTAAACTCATTGACCTTGAACGTGGGCTCAAGTTGGGTTCCTCCATTTCATTTGGACACTATAGGTCTTGCTTCTTGTGGCTTAGGTTCTCGGTTTCCAGAATGGCTTAGAACGCAAACTAATTATTCTAGTTTGGATTTGTCAAATACAGGGATTTCAGACACAATTCCATTTTGGTTCTGGAACCTTTCTTCAGCTGCTACTTTTATCATTCTCTCCCATAATCGACTTCACGGAAAATTGCCTACTGATTTTCCATTTGTGCTTGAAATGTATCCTGCCATAGACTTGAGCTTTAACTGTCTTGAAGGAACCATCCCATCTTTTCTCAGTAATGCAGCATATTTGAATCTCTCAAGAAATAGTTTCTCTGGTCATGTTTCCTTTTTGTGTCAAAATACGTCAGGGAACGCCATAGACCTCTCACATAACAACCTGTCAGGTGAGCTTCCTGATTGTTGGTCCCAGGTATTCATAACTATTTTGGATCTGTCAAATAACAGCTTTTCGGGACAGCTTCCTAGCTCACTGGCTAATCTATCTTTCTTACAGAGTTTGCATTTGAGAAATAACAAGTTTTCTGGGAAGCTGCCTTTGTCATTGTGTAACTTAACTTCTTTATCATATTTAGATCTCGGAGACAACTTGTTTTCCGGAGAGATACCGGGATGTTTGGGGCATACACTAAAAAAACTGGTTGTTCTCAGTCTTCGAAACAATTATATCTCTGGAAGCATACCTCCACAACTCTGCCATCCTTCTATCCAAATTCTTGATTTATCTATGAATAATATCGCCAATGTCATACCACAATGCTTATGCAAGCTTCAAGCAATGACTCAGAAAAAGAGCCTTCCTATTGTTATGAGTGATTCTAATTGGACATTTTCAGCAATGGACGGCAGTCACGGCACCCCGTACAAAGACTATATCTCCCTTGTACTGAAAGGATACTTGTACAATGATGCTAATCATCTGGAACTTGTTAAAAGCTTGGATCTTTCGGGCAACAATTTAAGAGGGATCATTCCAAGTGAAATTTCATGCCTGACAGGATTGATTTCCCTGAACTTTTCAGGAAACAATCTAAGTGGGTCTGTCACTTCCAAGATTGGTAGGTTGAAGTCTTTAGAGTCCCTGGATTTATCGAATAACCATCTTTCTGGAGAAATCCCTTCAACCATTTCAGACTTGAATTTCTTAGGGACTTTGAGCTTAGCAAACAACAACTTCTCAGGAAGAATTCCGGCAGGAACTCAGATTCAAGGATTCGATGCTTCTGCATTTGCTGGGAATCCTGGGCTTTGTGGCGAGCCACTTCCAAATAAGTGTCCTGGTGATGGAGACAGGAAAGGGCCTAGCCTAAATGAAGATCATCAGAACCCCAAAGATAATACTGCATTTGATTTGGGGTTATACATCAGTGTTGCACTGGGTTTTATTACAGGCTTTTGGGCGTTTTGTGGCGTGCTGGTGTTAAAAAGATCCTGGAGGATTGCCTATTTTCGTGCCTGGATTCATGCTTATGACAAGCTTTACGTGGTGGTTACTCTCATGTTGGTCCGAATTCGAAGGCGATACTTAGCGTGATAGCACTATCAATATCTGGTTCTACCTTGTTTCGCTTTTGGCTTGTGGTCGGTCTAGCTTTGTAATGTTTTCATGAAAATATGCAACTATAATGTTACTTTATATCTAAATCAATAAACGTTTGAATGGCTTGTTTGTATAATATGGAATATCGGATTTTGTTTCTTGATCTATATCCTGATGCAGAGCATTATTCAGTTAGCATTTTGGCATGAGATTTTATACCTGTGATAATGTGATCTGTGATTTTCTGAGCTTGGTGATATTCTTCATGTTTTTTATTCCTGTCACGGACAATTTTCTGCTGTTTTGTTTATTGCAGAAATTATGAGTTGTCTCATTCACTGGCAATTTAACGGCCTGCAGGTAAATAGTCACACCTGCAAAGCTCTAATTTTATCCAGCTCGGGAAATACAAGATCTACTCCTTCCGTCGACGATGGGAGTACTTCGGTTATTTCTCTCCACTCTTACATCAACTTGATTGATTTGCAGTCCGCAACAATATCTTTGATGAGTTTCTAATTAGATCTCGGTTTGAGACTTGACCTTGAAATTAGGCACTGATCTATCAATGCCATCAAAATAACCTTTTAAATTTTGCCTGATACCGCCTCTGCTGTAAATCGATGCCACGGCCAAATTTTACTATGGAGTACCATGTTATGCAGTAGGAGCGTACAACAAAAATGTGGATTATAATCTGTTCCATCTATAAAACAAGCTTTGATTTAAGTAAATGTTTACATGTGTTGTATAAAAATACAGATGCTAACTAACTGACTGGAGATTAAGATCAGGCTATTAGAGCTAAGTAGCTAACCCACTAACAGCCACACATAGGACATAGGAAACCCAGCGTCGACTCCGTCGAGCATCGAACCTTGAACAGACGAGCACCAATTATCATCTGACTGATCAATTGCCTCTTAACATGGCCATGAGAGCTCCTCCATGCACCCTGCCTTCAGGTAGAGATGCCGAGTATGAGGATTCCCCGGACGTATCTATTAGGAGATCATCTTTAGGAAGCGCAGTCTCGAGAGCCATCATGTCACGTTCATAACCCCAATAAGCGAAACCATTCCAGTGACTTGAGTTTCCTTCTACAATATCACCCTTTGCTGGTTTAACAAGGGTTTCAGTAGCGGTTTCTTTCATGTTCAGGCCAACAGTCCCATTACCATGGACTCGCTTGTCTTGGACTTGAGTAGCATGAGCAACACAAAACCCAGTTTTCCCTCTAGCAAACTTATCGCAGTGATCGATGCTGCCATTTTCACCTAGGACTGACCCTGGCTGGCCCCACAAGCAACGCTTCCCTCCGCCATGCGCCTTGCAAAAATCAGTACGTCCTTGTGCACTCTTTCCACATCCTTCAAACTTGCACCTCTTCCCGCCACCATGACGCACACAAAACTCTGTTCTGCCTCTAGCACTCTTGGTGCATCCAAGTGCCTTACACCTCTTACCACCACCATGTGACACGCAAAACAAGGTCCCACCATGGACGCTCTTGGGGCACACCCCGTCTCCCTGGTAAGTACATCGCTTACCACCACCATGACGTTTACATAACAAGGTGCTTCCTTCGGCACCCTTAGTGCACCCAGGAAAGGTGCACCTCTTTCCACCACCATGGGCCTTACAGAATCTAGTACTCCCTTGAGAACCTTTAGTACAGTGAGGATACTCGCAACGACGCCCGCCTCCATGAGCAATGCAAAGACCAGAAACACCCTCTGCACTCTTGGTACAATTTTCCAGCTTGCACCTCTTACCACCACCATGACGGATGCAAAGACCGGATTTTCCCCTAGCTGCACGAGTACAACCTTCCGAATAGGTACACCGTCTTCCACCTCCATGTGCAATGCATAGATTGGTTCGTCCACTAGCACTTTTGCTACACCCTAAATGTTCACACCTTCTACCACCACCATGAGCCTTGCAAAAGTCTGTCTTGCCCTCTGCTCCTTTCTGACAGCCTGGCCTTTGACATCTACGCCCACCACCATGAGAAATACAGTGACCTGACGCTCCTCTTGCAACTTTTCGACAGCCAGGAAACTGGCAAGTCTTAACCTTATTTCGTCGTTGCTGTTCCGAAGCTGAAGTCCCAGGATCATTTATTTCAGCGGGTTTGACAGTAACTAACGGGAAATTATTATAGCTGTCTACAACAGAAACTAGGCCCCCTTGTTTCCATTTCGATGATGTAGATCCCTCGTCTACAAATTGTTCGATGCTGGACAGTGTTGGAGCCTCAAAGCCAACACTAGTGAGATCAGATTCTACACTCCCAGTTAACAAGCTTAACTCAAGATCAACCCTCAGCTTCTCATTTCCATCTTTGATTTCCGTCCTAGACTGTTTTATGTCATTACATGGCCTCTTAGTTCCTAGACTTAGATTTAAGTCCAAGGAAAGCGTATCAAGCGTTTGGGGAGCAGAAAGGTTTGAACTTCTTGAATAACCCAAATCAAGATCCAAAGAAATTTCATTCAACTTTCGTTTGCTAGATCCTCCTTCATACAGCTCAGGAGCCACGCCGGCAATGCCGGGTGAATTTAGGTGTAACGAAGTTTCCGTGAAACAGCTCAAGCCAACATCCATTCTACATGAATCTTCACGTTCTCTCGAAGACGAGTCCCAAGTAAAAAGCACAGAGGAGCCAACCATCTTGTTTTAATCGAAGTATATGTATCGTCTAACTAATATCTCTATCAACATAATTGAATACCACTACTACTAGTACTACAAATGAGCAGCAACATTAATTTTTACAGAACTTGTCATTGCACCATCCTCCTCCACTGACGAACCCTGATGTATCTTTGCGATCCATGATAGTCACTTGTAAGAAAATTAATCTCAGGATGACAAGAAATTCAGATTAATCAGCAGAAACTCATCAAGTTCTTGCTTGCAAATATCTGATTATCTGAAAGCTTTCGAATCGATTCTGTTCACCAATAAAACAACAAATTAAAATTTAGATAGACGAAGGTAAAAATTAGGACGAGGGTAAACAGATAATAAATCCACACGGCCACACAAGTGCGCTCAGCGCTCCGACAACAAACAGCTAACAAACAGAGCCTAAATATATTAGGAGTCGGTTTTAAATTGCCCTTGTTTATTTTTACACCTTGCCAGAGCATTCTTTTATACGTGAAAATCGGAATAACGAATGCAAAAACCAAATCTTTAAACAAAAGGCAGCACATTTGTGATCATGTCTTCAGCTATTTTGAACCGCATCAAGCATTATACAAAAGCAATAGGCACAACTTATAGATCCTAAGCTGAACTACAGAAACTTAGAATAAAGATTAACAATTAAGTTAATTAGTTCAGCAATATCATACACTTGCAGCAAATGTAGCACAAGTCAAGTTCCATGGCAAGAACAATATTTGGGGCAGTCTGATAAGAGTTCAAATCACACATCTCATTTTCGTGCTTCATCCTATTTCCGATCCCTTTCTCCTTTCACCACATCAATATATTGACGATGCGATAGAAAGGGGAAAAGGTCGGCACACGAGATGAGATAAGAGAGAGGATGTGCTCCAGTTAAATTCGAGCAACAATTCTATTGTACGACGGCCTTTCCTATATTTTTTGCGTAAGACAGACGATGGCTCCAGTTAAATACGAGCAACAATTCTATTGTACGACCTCCTTTCCTATATTTTTTTGCCTAAGAGAGACGATGTGCTCCAGTTAAATACGAGCAACAATTCTATTGTATGGCCTTTCTATATTATTTTTTTTTTTTTGGCAAAAAGTCACTTTGGAAAAAAAAAAAAAAAAAATAGTCCTAGAAAGCGGTTACTACTCGCCAACAAAATTGATCACTATTTACCAAAAAAATTGTCACATCTTTTTCATCGCACAAGTACAAACAAATGAGAAAGATGTGAGATAATAAATACTTGAACAATACAAAATGTGAAAAAGTAACGAGCCCATGTGTTGAAAAAAAATTAAAAGCATAAGGAAAAGACTGAGACAAACAAGTAACGAAAACGTAAAGAAATGAACGAGACAAATGCAAAATGAAATTAGCAAGACAAACAAAATGGAGGAATAAAATCTTACCAATTAGAAACAAAAGTTAAATCAAATAGAACCTGCACAGTTGACAGTCGTCACAGACACCTTGTTATGGGAAGTATACTTGAATTAAGTACAGTTCAAAGATTTGGGACAGTAAATAAATAAGAAAATGATTGACGGGTCTAAAAATAGGATATTCCGAATCGGGTAAAAAAAGACAAATTGAATACCAATAACAGTAACACAGAGGAATGAATGTGGTGCAGAAAAGTGGCAGTATACCTGATGTATCGGGACTATCAATTTTTTTCATAAATAAATGATTTTTTTTTTAAAGAGAGAAAGATAGATGAAAATAAAGAAAGGGGAAATAATAACGGCGGCAGTGGCGGCTGTGGTTGAAACTTGAGAATGTGAGAAGAGAAGTGTGTGTGGGGGTGTGAAAGTGTGAGAGATTAAATACGAGGATAGAAAGGTTGAGTAAGGAAAGTACGCCTGTCATTGCTTGGATAATTTGCGATTCTTTTCCTTTTCCGTTTCTTCTTTTTTTGTGCCTATGGGCAACAAGTCTTCTCTATGATCGTGATAGACGATAGTTACTCCCTCCCTTCCCGTCATTTGTTTTCTATTTTAATTCACGAATTTTCTCTGTAAATGGACACTGTCTGTCTAAAACTAAAGATGGATAGTGTTCCTCCCATGAAATGTAAGTGGATAGTACAAGTGGATGAGAAATGGATACCCCCACTTGCCCTCCCACTTGCATTTTGTAAGAGGACCACTATCCATTTTCAACTTTAGACGGATAGTGACCGTCTACAATGAGACGGACTAATTTTTATTTTAGGCTTTATCAATCATTATTTATTTCTATTTTTGGTAACTCTTATATATAAAAGGTTGTGTGCAAGTGGATGAAATAATAATATTATATTACTTTGTTAGACATCCACTTGCATTTCCAAGTCTTTGTTCTAAATACAATAAATACAAATGATTATACGGAGGGAGTATGTCTTGTTTTTCTTAAACATTAGAATAGGTCTCCAGAGAGACGGTCTCTCAATAGGTTTATTGAGAGACTATTTTACAATATAAAGAAAAAATGGTACAAAAGTTAATAAAACAAGTACAAATTATGAAAAATTATATAATAGGTACGCTGGTTATGTAAACAAGTACATAATAACAAAAAAAAGTCATATACTCATATTGCATTACAATTAACAATTAAAGGGTCGCGAAAAACATATAAAGGGGTACGAAAGAATGATTTCTCAATAACTTAGTGAGAGACCGTTTCTCCCAAATTTTAGTATTTTAACATTGTGCAGAGCAATTAGCAAGTCATGTTTTTAATTGACATAAGTTTATTTTCTCTTTTACTCTCAAATGTTTTTAACACTTTCTAACTAGATCTGACAAATCGGGTCAACGGGCCGGGTTTGGGTCGGGCGGGTTTGGATCAGATCAGTTCAGGTTATTCATTTATTTCGGGTTAATTCGGGTCGGCTCGGGTCATTTCGAATTTTGGGTCTATTTCGGGTTGTTAGTCGGGTCAGTTTCGGGTCAAGCGGGTTAGATTATTTTGGGTCGGGTCATTTTCAGGTCAATGAATAAGACAGAAAAAGCCATTTCATGTCTTTACGGTTCAATTAGAGTTATGTTTTGTCGGATCATTTTCGGGTTGGGTGGTTTTAGAACGGGTCATTTTCGGGTCGGGTCAGTTACGGGTCAAGAAAGCTCGGGTATGTTCGGGTCAGGTCATTTTGTGTTTTCGGGTCACATTCGGGTGATGTAGTTCGGGTCATTTCAAATCTCGGGTCAGCCTTTTTAAATCGAGTCAAACGGATCGGGTTACTTTTACAAAGTCTATTTTTAACATTGTGTGCAGCAAAATAACAAGCCTCGTTTGTGATTGACATAAGCCTTGCGAGTTAAAGGTTATCCTATTTTTTTCCTTTTATTCCTCCTTTGATTTTTTTCTTATTCATGTGTGAACCAAATGTCTCTTAAGTGGATTGCTTTTGATTTTTTTACCAAATGGGCAAGATATACTATGATATCTCACTTTTATAAGACGCAAAAAATGAAAAAAAATGTGAAAAAGAAACGCTAAGATTGGTTAGAAATTAGAATAAACAGTAGGTCTCGTGAGAGACATAATAGGAAAATAGAAAAAGCAGTGAGTCCCTCACCCAATCATGTGAGAGGTCTCTCAATAACGCTATTGAGAGATCGTCTCTCAGAAGTTTTTGTGTAGAATAAATTAAAACATTAACCGCTTTTTGTGTTTAATTAATACATCTTCAATTAAGATTGGTTAGAAATTAGAATAAATACGGATCACAAATTCACAAAGCTTCATGGTTTTAAATCTCGACCGAGACGTATCGTATCGTCCGAGATATATCGGTATCGGAGGCCGGCGATACGAAATAACCCGAGATGTATCGGGCAAATTGAAAACAAGAAAGTATCGGCCGAGACGACCGATTTATAACGTGTATTGGCCAACTCGGCCCAATACAGCCCGCGATGAACTCGATATGAACGAGTTATAACTTGTCCCGACCAATTTTTTTAATGAAAAGCTCTTAGAAACTGTATAACATTGGTCAAATTAATTAAATTAAGTAGAATTAATCTTTAATTTTATATGAAATAGTCAATAGATGATGAAATATCTACAAAAACTTGTAAAATAAAAATCACCGCGATAACAGTGATTCAGAGCGCGACGGCCGAGTCGGAGACGATTCCGCGACTCCATTACCGCGACCGATACCGCTATTTAAAACCGCGATTACTCAAGATTGACCCCAAGCTCTTTTAGTTCGGTCATGGGCAAAACTAGGGGTGTAAACGAGCCGAGCTGAACTGAGCTCGAGCTCGGCTTATATTGTAAAAGTCGAGTCCGATCCCGAACCCGAGCCATAGAAATCAAGGCTCGGGATTTGCTCTTATAATATTTTACGAGCCTGAGCTCGAGCTTTATTCGATACCATTTTTTCGACCATTATTTTAATTCTAGCATAATTTTTAAATTAAATATTTCATTTTAGGTTAATATTTTTTACGTTTATTAACCAAAATAATATTTTTTATGTTTTTTTTCTAATTTAATATTATAATTAATTTATCAGAAAATTGGCATATAAGTTAACAGTATTGAAAAAATTAAGTAATTTAAAAAAAAAAAAATGAGCTCAAACGAGATTCCGAGTCGAGCCTTTGTGTGTTCGAGTTCGGCTTGGCTCGAGTCCGAGCTCGAGCTCAGTTTGACCGATCTCGAGCCGAGCTTTGACTGAGCCGATTCCGCGACTCATTTACAGCCCTAGGCGAAAGTGACAATTTACCCCCATAAATTTGTTCAATGGTGAAATCAAGCCCTATAGGCTATATCTTTAGTCAAAGTGAAATTAACCTCATTGCTTAATTTTTCAGGAATATTTCATTTTAAAATATAATTAATCAAATATATATAAAATCAATTTTCTTAACCTTATAATGTTCATAGGATATATCTCTAATAACGAGTCTTACTAATAATTTTACAATTGTTAGACATTTATTATAAATGTAAAAATGGTTCATGAAATTTTATCATATTTTTACTTTGTTTATTATATAGATGGATGTAAAATTATTCTTTATTTATATAAATTAAATTCTGATAAATTAGTAAAGTTGAAATTTAGTACTTCCTCCATACCACACCAAAGGTAACATATCTCTAGGGGTGAGCAAAAACGGATATCCGATACGGTTTTAGAAACCGTATCGGATATCCGGTTTTTTAAATCTCCTTTTTAGTATCCTTATCCGATACGGTTTTTTCGTATATACGGAAACCGTATATCCAGTTTTTCCGTATATCCGCAAACCGTATATCCGGTATCCGGTTTCAGCTTCACGTGTGTAATTCAATATATTTTTGTTTCTTTTGTATGTGTGATTGTTGGTTTTTTAAGAACCTAAAAGTGTTTTAAAAAGTTATTAAGAGTAAATAACTTATAAAGTTTAATATTAATAAGGTTTAATCACCAACATATTGGTTATTTTGTGATTTATGTATATATTTTAATATTTTATTCTAGAAAAAAGGCAACCGTATCGGATACCGTATATCCGGTTTCATATTTTGCCGATCCTTATCCGATACGGTTTTTACAGAACCGTATCGGATATCCGGAAATTCGTATCGGATATCCGAAAATCCGTATAATTAAATTCGTATAGCGTATCAGATACGTATAATAAAACCGTATCGTATAATTTTGCTCAGCCCTACATATCTCCATTTTTTGTGAGGAGAAAAGTGGGTCCATGTTACCTTTGGTGTGGTATGGTAGGAGTATATTTTTATGTATTATTAGTTACTCCCTACATTCAACTCCACACTACACATTTCTTTTTTGACGTTTGCCAACACGGGTTTTACGCGTTAAATATCTTTAGCTACGTATTTGCAAAAAATATAAAAGTTAGATATTTATAATGTACTCGGCAAGACGAATCAAACAAGATCCCACATGAATATATTTTTACTTATGTATT